>JAQGDG010000236.1:0-230084 GCA_029844215.1 Przewalskia tangutica | reverse complement strand
ATGATCCATTCCTTGGTTGTATTTGGATTGCCTAAAATAGAAATTGTTACATGTACTTCCTTGATTGTACTTTGATGTTAAATTGTAAGTTGTATAATCCATTTCCTTAGTGAAGTTTGGATTCTTAAGAGTGAAAGTATTTTACTTAAAGTGCATGAAGTGCTTTGAAAGGAAGTGGTTTCCAAACCTTTTGGCTAGTGCCTTAGTTCCAAAACCTGGAGTTGTTATAATGACTTTAGGGGAGTTAAATGAGTGATTTACTTGAGGTTTAAAAGTAGAAGAAACTTGTTTTCTAATTATTAAGAGACTTGAAGTATTTCGAAAGTTAAGAACTTGATTTGTAAGTATGTGATACTTGGTTTTAAAAGTATAAGTCTCTTGGTTATAAAAGGAATGAATATGTCCAAAACCATAAAAGGGTTATATGGCTTTATGGGAAGTTGGTTATAACGACTTTATGGAAGGTTAAGAAAGTTGTCTATTTTGATTAATGGGCATAAGTTGCCTAGATTGTAAAAATTTGAAGTTACTTGATTTGACTTTGAAATGAGTTTTCAAAAGTGTTGTAACTTCCTTTGAAAAATAGACACACGCGATCTTCTGGTGTTAGTATCTTGGGGTTTACATAGAAAGGAGTATTTTGAAAAGAATGTCGTCACGTTAGTACTTTGGCTTGTTTAATTGAAATTATTCTATGTGTGCCTTGATAAGTACTTTGGCTTGTTTAATTGAGAATTATTCTATGTGTGCCTTGATAAGTACTTTGACTTGTTTAATTGAGAATTATTCTATGTGTGCCTTGATAAGTACTTTGGCTTGTTTAATTGAAAGTATTCATAAGTGCCTTGAGTTTATAAAATGAAAGTCTAAAGATTTTATGAACTTGCCTATGTGTCTTGGTGATAGCCTTTGAGTGCAAGTATTATATTTGTCTGTGCGACTCTAGGTTGGAGGTATTGTCTTGTTGTAAGTTTACTTGGAGCGTCACAAGCGGTGATGTGGGATTCCACGGGTATGCTTCCATTATTTGTATTACCACAGTGAGTCATGCTTATACGATGTGGGATCCGGGCGTGCGACGCGAGGATACTCGCTGGACATGCACTCGATGTGGGATTAGGGGCATGTGACCGGGAGGCGGGTTAGATTCGGTTGTTTGTATTACCCGTGGTCATGCTTATACGATGTGGGATTACAGGCGTGCGACCACGAGGATACTCGCTTGGACATGCTTATACGATGTGGGATTAGGCGTATGACGGGGCGGAGTTAGATTCGGTTGTTTGTATTACCCGTAGTCATGCTTATACGATGTAGGATTAGGGGCATGCGACCACGAGGATACTCGTGGACATGCTTATACGATGTGGGATTAGGCGTGTGACGGGGCGGGTTAGATTCGGTTGTTTGTATTACCCGTGGTCATGCTTATACGATGTAGGATTAGGCGTGCGACCACGAGGATATTGTTATTATGACTTGGTGTTCGGTATGCCTATTGGTGTTATATTATATCAAATTGGCGGTGAGAAAGGATTCAGGCATGATTGATATTATGGGCGTGAGACCGTGGTTATATTTTAGTAATGACTTTGGCGTGCGTCCACGACTTGATATGTTTGCTTATGTATTGTATCTTGTAGGATTGGCTATCATACATGTCTCTGTTTTGTTTAAGTATTATGATTTCATTCTGATGCTAACATTTCACATACTTGGTACATTGCGTCTTGACCTCCTTGAAGGCTGCGTTCATCTGCATGAGTTTAGTCTGTGATTTGGTGATCTGCAGTGTAGGACACCTTTCGAGATTTTGGATAGCTCCTGTTGGGAGTTTATCTTTTTGGTATAATTCCTTGATCTGAGGCTTTTATGCGGTCGTAGATGCAGCGGGGCCTTGTCGTCATGTTTGATAAAACTCTTAGAAGTGCTGTATTCATATGTGAGATTGGACTCATATGCGGTGTAGTGTCTTTTGTTTATGTATATTATATGGCAGCCTTATCGGCTTTGCCACTTACGCGTCGTTGGTTTAAAAAAATGAGGTGTTATTTAAATTCGCGATTTACTTAGTTGTTAAGGTAGAAGGGTGCGGGTAGGGCACGATCGAGCTTGAGTTGGGCGTGACATAAAAGATCACACTATACAAGTTAAGAGGCCTATGAGCTTCTTCTCTTTTAACCTTTGGTTCCGATAGACCAAATAACCCGTCTTAGCATTATCGTGAACGATGCATTTAAATTGTGCATGAATGCATACCTTAGTTGCAATCCTTACAATAACCTTTTCATTTCAAGTAATTTTGTAAGCTTTGTATGAAATTACAATTAAGTAACCGACCACTCAAATGTTACACCGTATTTCGGGACGTATTTAATAAGGACATCGTAAGAATCAAATGTTAACATTTGAGACTAGTGAAAATTTATCGAATTATGAAATTGTCGGAAAAGCGAAATATTGTGGCGAATGGGAGGCGACATGTGTCACCCCCATTAAGTGGTCTTGGGCGAAAATATCATGGCTAAAAGGGTCATTTGACCATTATTAAGATGACGAGTCTTGCAGTAGTAGAGCTTGATATAATTGACTTAGTCGATGGGGCCCATGACTTGATATTTAAAAGAATTTCATCCAAGCCACACATTTGTGCAAATCTTGACCCTCCATGTTACTATATAGTAGTACTAGTTGTTATACCGTAGTTCGGGTATGTAGCGGCGTGCGTGCGAGAATCTGACGAAAGATTGGAAAGGAAGAAAGGCGATTTTCCACGGAAAAGTTTAGGTTTTGTGAAGGAAAAAGGTTCGTTAATGGAATTGGATTCCCAGTTTGGTATTCGGACTTCTGGAATATTAGAGAATTATGGAATTTTATTTTGGAAATAGTCACGTGGGGCCGGGAGAAATTCTGGTTTTGTAGGGCCAGCTTTGTTTTGAGATTTTGGCCATTATGGATATTTTAGGAAGATGTTTTATTTTGGGCCAATAGGAGGGTGACACGTGTCACCCAGCCTAGGTAACTTGGCCGAATGGCTTTGTGCCTGACTACGGTTAAGTCGTTTTTGGCGAAGCGTTTTACATAACTTGCGAGGGAAAATTCGGCTATGTCTTTTCTTATTTTTGCGGATTTTTAGAAGCGAAACATTTTGGACCAGCGGGAGGGTGGCATGTGTCACCTCGTTGAATCAAGTGGAGGCTTAGGGCGATTAGTGGGCAAGTTGTTGGTAGATATTTGTGTAGATATTTGTGAGGTTTAAGGAGTAGGGACTAGGGGCACTTGGTCATATCTTGGCCTACACTTGCACTAACACTTGGCTAGATCTTGGCCGTTGGTTGGCCTTGGCTTGTCTTTATAAATACCACTCTAGGTTGAAGACTTCCGTCAAAATGCCTAAGTCTTGAGAGCCTTCCTCCACACCGTGAGGCCCCCTTGGCGAGAGTTCCCACAGTGGGGTAGGCGAGTAACCACCCCACTCGCTGTGGTGTGGTAGTGGGGTACCACACTGCTAGTTTGTTTTCATATAATACCCACTCTTGGTAGAAATACTCTCAAAGTATTGTTATAATGCCCAATTACCTTAGCCGTATACCTTGTTGTATTCTAAGGTTATACTATCTGAAAAGCCGAAATACTATTATACTTCGTCGGTCCACAAACCGAAACCACAGGAAAATCTCCATAGTCAGTTGGAGTGTTGTGTAGAAGTTGGTTAGAACTTCAAGGGTGGTTTAAATGGGTTGGGCGCTCGGAGTTGGAGCTAAGCGATTGCCGAGGATCGACTTTATACTTGGATAATTATGGGCTTATCGAGTAAATATCTTGTCCTGTTGTAATTGGATGTTACGTATTTGTAGGAAATTATAGTTGAAGTTTACTATGAATATAAGCGAACATAGCTTGGCAATGTCTTTGGACTTAAGCTTTGAAGAAGCGGCTTGTTTTACATGGGGGTGTATTCTGATGGACTTGTGTAGTAGTACTATGAAGTAGAATTGTGCAGTTCGGGTTAGATGTATAACCCCAGTTGGCTTGGTAGCCGGCCGTTAGAGGAGGAGATTCTGTTGCGGAGAGTCTTTGCGAATTTTACGTAGAATGTTCTCGATGTTAATAAGCGCGCGTGGCCTTATAGGTTGAAATGCTCGTGTGGAATGATCCACTTGGCTTAAGGAGTAGCATTGTTTGGGCGTTTGCTATTAGTCGATACTCGTCGCGAGGTATGTGAACCTCTTATATCTCTTCTAGCATGATATGTGTGAACTATGTATGCGGTGAGCGTCATTGTGCTAAATGTGTTTGAGTGGTTTAAAGCATAAAGTGTTATAACGGCTTTATGGGAAGTTGGTTATAACGATTTTATGTTAGTAAGAAAATACATGTGGTTTTAAAAGGTAAGCGATTTGAACTATAAGCGGCTTGTTATATGATAAGAAAGAACTTGAAGTATTTCAAAGATTTTTGAATCATTTTGAAAGGAAGTAATACTTGGTGTTTGAAAACTTAAGAGTTATACTAGCGTTATGGGAAGTTAGGTATAACGGCTTAAGAATGCTTTCTTGATTTGGAAATCGAATGTGTATCGACAAACCCTGCGGCGTTAATAAAGAAATGTTTTGAATAATTAAGTATTATTAAAACCGGTAGAAACTTCCATCTGCGTAGAAGCTAAGATGAGACAAAATGATATTTCTAGATCATGGGCATTGTAATAAGATTGTTATAAACAAGAATATCCTACTCACATAAGACTTATGTTTCTCAGTTGTTTAAAGAGAATTATATTCTTAAATGAATAAGACTATGAACTCTGAAACCTTTCTAAAATAAGAAGCGTGAGCAGTTGAAATTAGGCAAACTTGGGCGTTTGGAAAATAATGTTGTTACTTGATTTTACAAAGGTAAGAGTTTTAGTTTTCTTAAAAAGGGCAGTCACTCTATTTTATACTACGGGTATTGTGTGACTTATGTGAAAAAAGCAGATCTTTTTTAAGATTTAATGTGTGAAGTACTTTGGGGATAGATACGAACTTGTTAGTAGAAAGTACCTTGTGTGAATAACTTGATTGTATTGGTTAAGTGATAGCCTTGTAATACTTTCTTGTTGCTTTGATAAGTAAACATGTTAGGATGCTACGTGTGTTAGTATCTTGTGATGTTTGTGTAAAGGGTTTCCACTTGATTGTCTTATTAACTATCGATCGTTATGATAGTATTGTGGCATTAAATCTCTTGAGATGATTCGGGTTAGCGCCCTCCGTCGGGGTAGACTCGGTGATGCAGGACGTGATTCGAGAATACCTCAAATGCGGGTCTGAGGGCCTATGCGGGCTACGAGAGTTCGAGGTTAGTGTCGTCCTTTATGGGCGTGCGGTCGCTTGTGGCCGTGCGGACTCGAAAGTCGGGGCGATGCGGGAGTAGCTACCCTCGATGCGAGGAATACCTAAATGCGGGCGATGAGATTGGCCTATCGCGGAGTGCGGGAAGTTCGAGGACTAGGCGCAGCGCATTAGATCTGCGGGCAAGTGGCGGCTTTGATCATGTGACGATGCAGAGCGGATCTTATAATCTGATTTATGACCTTGTTGATGCGTAGGTGTTAGTAGTCGGCTATGCCTTCGTACTTACATGCAGTTTTATTAGGACACAGGTGGGACACGGTGTTCATATGTATTCCTTGGTGCTTGTATATCATAAAGCTGGCGGTGAGAAGGTATTCCAGACACGATTGATGTTGTGGGCGTGAGACCCGTTGTTAAATTGAGTGATGACTTGAGGTGTGAGTCACGACTTGACATGGCTTATTTATAGTGAGCGTAGTTTGGTTATCATACATGTCTCTGCTTTGTATAGACTACTATGATTTCATTTCTGATATTTATTTTTAGTTTCACATACAAATTACTGTTGTCTTGACCTCGCCCGAAGTGCGTTAAATCTGCCGCGAGTTGAGGTACATCGATCGTTGATCCTAGCTCTCGAGTCACGATTCAGCGTTTAGGAAGCTCCGTTTCTCGGAGGCTTATCGGTGGTATAGTCACAATCGTAGTAAGTGTTTACATTCGGGGTTTGGCGGGGCCTGTCCGCCATTGTGTCGTATCATTCTTAGAAGTGCAGTAATCTTGTTGTGGCGGGGTTGGTAAAAAGGATTAAAACATTCATTTGTAAAAGAGTTGATGGTTATATATATGCGAAAGGCAAGTTTCTGATTATTGTTTTATATTTACATTATCTCGTATTGTTGTTTTATGTTGTGATTACTGCGATGTTGTGTCACTAGGGTGCGGGGTAAGGCACGATCCAGGCGATTTGGTCGTGACAAAAGTGGTATCGAGCGATTAATCCTCGGAAAGTGTCTGAGCCGTATCGATGAAGTCTTGATTATCGGTGTGTTGTGCACGCGCCCGATGTCCCGAGGAGGCTATAGGATATTTAGGATTGGTTTCTATTCTTCTCACTGCAGTCGTGCCTTAGAGTGTGTTTTAAGTTGGACCCTCTAGCGTATTTCTTTCCCTTGCTCGTTATGCCTCGCGTAGGTGGCAGGGCCGGGAGGGCAAAGCGGCCAGGAGGCTGCGAGTAGAGTTCGGAGGGTTGCGTGGGCGAGGCCCGATTATCACCTGGATGGTGCTTCGTTCGGGGATTTACTGCTGCGTCGCTAGCCCGGTAAAGTTTAGCGCGGCGGCGGTTCCTGCTGCGGCCGTGATATTTGAACCTTGGTTACGACGAGCGAGAAAATATGGGTATGAAGAGCAACGCATTACTAGTATGGATTTGGCTACGAGAGTATACCGATGTATCGCGAGTCTTGATGACTACCTAAGAAGGTTGTGCAAGAGTAATCCTTGATTAGGCTTGGCATGGCACGTATGCGGGCTTATGCGCGTGGCGAAGCGTAGAGATCGGCGGGTTAACCAAGGGCGAGAAGAGGGCGGGCGTGAGTCGCCGGTAACTTTCAAGGTGAGTATACCTTAAGTGCTATGTTCGATAGCGGTGTGGTAGTTGTGATTAGAAATCATGGTGGGTTAGCAGAGTAAGATTTTGGGGATAGAGAAGGTGTGAGCCTTAGAGTGTTATACGTCTGGACCTTAGAGGTAAGGCCGTCGAGTAAAGGTGTAGTGTTATGTTTGACCCTTATAGGAGTGCATAGTGCACGTGAGCTATGTTCGTGGGATAAGTCACGAGTAGCGTGATTTGAAAGAAGGTAGTCGAGCTAGGAAGACCGCTAGGTTTTCGTAATATGATTTGTGAAATTACTCCTTGGGAGCTAGTGTTTCTTGCGATGCGGGTCGGGTTGAGGCCGTATTGCGGGTCAACCGCGGCGGTATGGTGGTGGGGTCGGTTTGTGGTGGTCCGCCTTTTGGTAGAATCACGAGGTGTTAGGCCCGAGTTTAGTTAACAGCGTATGAGTTCGTGGATCGTTAGACCGGTGGTCGGGCGATGAAGCGACCAGTCGTGTTCTTGATCGGGACCGTTTTACTCGGCGTGTTGGGTTATCGAGAAAGGTTGTAAGGTTGCGGGGTGCCTACCTTCACCTTATGGCGACAGTGGAGCCAGATTCTGGCTGTTTTGTTTACGGAAGTTTTACGAGCGGGGTTAGGACTGGTGAGTCTCGAGAATCGCGTTCGCCACCGGGCGGTGTGTGGATTTCGGGGTAGTTGTGAGGATTGTTGTCTCGTGGAGGAGGCGTTTAAGCTACCATTCCGGTGTTGGATGTCGTCTTACGAAGCCTTGTAGAGGCGAAGTGTAAGTTGCGGTCGATTGGTTCGATGTTGGCAAGGTTGAGATAGTTGGATCGGGCTTGTTCCGGTATGTGGATAAGGTAAAGCTCGTCTAGAAGAAGTTACGGCGGCTCGGAGGAATCGTGCGGATAATCGGCGGCGGCTTAGAGTTCGGAGTTGGTCGGTCTTCTTGAAAGTACCACCGGACGAGTGTGACGAGTTGTGGAAACGAAGGAACTTAGCGAGTCACTTTGGGCCTTTTGAGTTCATGTGAAGAATAGGTCGGGTTGCACATATGTTAGCGATTCTTGTCCAGACTTAGGAAGCGATCGTCGGTCTTTTATTGTTATGTTGGGAAAGTATCGAAGATCCATCGAGAATGTTCCGATTAATGATGACCTCGTTAGAGATAGTAACCGAGTTTTGGATACTAAAGCGATGCTCGAAATATGGTAAGAATTAGTGTCACGGACCGGTGATCGCGTGCGGCGGTACCATTTGTTGGAGTCGTTGGAGCAAGGCTCGCGACAAAGTGACAAAAGTAGTATTATTTGTGGTGATGTTAGAGGTGTTTCCTCGTGGACTTGGATATAGGTATTTGCGTGGGTATTTAGTGGCGGTGTGGCGGGATTGTTTAAGTATAGTAGTGAAGACTATCTTGCGCGCGTTCGTTTGAGACTTAGAAGGAACGTGGGGCGAATGTTTCTAGAGGAAGAATGTTATACCCGTAGTTCCGGTATGTAAGCGGCGTGCGTGCGAGAATCTGAGAAAGATTGGAAAGGAAGAAAGAGGCGATTTTTCCACGGAAAAGTTTAGGTTTTGTGAAGGAAAAAGGTTCGTTAATGGGGTGGATTCCCAGTTTGGTGTCGGACTTCTGGAATATTAGAGAATTATGGAATTTTATTTTGGAAATGGTCACGTGGGGCCCACGGGAGAAATTCTGGTTTTGTAGAGCCCACTTTGTTTTGAGATTTTGGCCATTATGGATATTTTGGAAGATGTTTTATTTTGGGCCAATAGGAGGGTGACACGTGTCACCGCCTAGTGGCTTGGCGAATGGCACTTTGTGCCTGACACCGGTTAGAGTCGTTTTTAAAGCGTTTTACATAACTTGCGAGGAAAATTAGGCTATGTCTTTTCTTATTTTGCGGATTTTTAGAAGCGAAACATTTTGGACCAGCGGGAGGGTGACGTGTCACCCTGCATTGGATGCAAGTGGGCGACTTAGAAGTAGATTGGTGGGCAAGTTGTTGGTAGATATTTGTGTAGATATTTGTGAGGTTTTAAGGAGTAGGGACTAGGGGCACTTGGGCATATCTTGGCCCTACACTTGCCTAACACTTGGCTAGATCTTGGCCATTGGTTGGCCTTGGCTTGTCTTATAAATACCACTCTGGGTTGAAGACTTCTTCGTCAAAATGCCTAAGTCTTGAGAGCCTTCCCTCCCGCACCGTGAGGCCCCTTGGCGAGAGTTCCCCTAGTGGGAGTAGGCGAGGGTAGCCACCCACTCCTTTGTGGTGTGGTAGTGGGGTACCCACTAGCCTAGTTTGTTTCATATAATACCACTCTTGGTAGAAATACTCTCAAAGTATTGTTATAATGCCCAATTACCTTAGTAGTATACCTTGTTGTATTCAGGTTATACTATCTGAAAAGCCCGGAAATACTATTATACTTCAAGTCGGTCCTGGCCGAAACCACAGGAAAATCTCCATAGTCAGATTTGGAGTGTTGTGTAGAAGTTGGTTAGAACTTCTAAGGGTGGTTTAGAGCGGGTTGGGCGCTCGGAGTTGGAGCTAAGCGATTGCCGGGATCGACTTTATACTTGGATAATTATGGGCTTATCGAGGTAAATATCTTGTCCTATTGTAATTGGATGTTACATGTTGTAGGAAATTATAGTTGAAGTTTACTATGAATATAATGAACATGGCTTGTGTGATGTCTTTGGACTTAAGCTGGAAGAAGCCATTGTTTTTACATAGGGTGTATTCTGATGAGACTTGTGTAGTAGTACTATGAAGAAGAATTGTAACCTTTCGGTTTAGATGTATCAACCCCCTGGTTTGCTTGGTAGCAGGCCCCGTTAGAGGAGGAGATTTCTGTTGTTGCGGGGAGAGTCTTTGCCGAATTTTACGTAGAATGTTCTGCGATGTTAATAAGCGCGCTTGTGGCCTTATAGGTTGAAATGCTACGTGTGGAATGATCGGCTTAAGGAGTGGCCATTTGTTTGGGCGTTTGCTATTAGTCGATACTCGTCGCGGTATGTGAACCTCTTCCTATCTCTTCTAGCATGATATGTGTGAACTATGTAGTACGGTAGACGTACATGTGCTAAATGTGTTTGAGTGGTTTAAAACATAAAGTGTTATAACGGCTTTATGGGAAGTTGGTTATAACAGTTTTATGTTAGTAAGAAAATACATGTGGTTTTTAAAGGTAAGCGATTTGAACTATAAGCGGCTTGTTATATGATAAGAAAGAACTTGAAGTATTTCAAAGATTTTTGAATCATTTTGAAAGGAGAAGTAATACTTGGTGTTTGAAAACTTAAGAGTTATACTAGCGTTATGGGAAGTTAGGTATAACGGCTTAAGAATGCTTTCTTGATTTGAATCGAGAATGTGTATCGACAAACCAACTGCGGCGTTAATAAAGAAAATGTTTTGAATAATTAAGTATTATTAAAACCGGTAGAAACTTCCATCTGCATAGAAGCTAGATGAGACAAAATGATATTTCCTAGATCATGGTGCTTTGTAATAAGATTGTTATAAACAAGAATATCTACTCACATAAGACTTATGTTTCTCAGTTGTTTAAAAGGGAATTATATTCTTAAATGAATAAGACTATGAAGCTGAAACCTTTCTAAAATAAGAAGCGTGAAACGATTGAAATTAGGCAAACTTGGGCGTTTGGAAAATAATGTTGTTACTTGATTTTACAAAGGTAAGGATTTTAGTTTTCTTAAAAGGGCGATCACTCTATTTTATACTACGGGTATTGTGTGACTTATGTGAAAAGCAGATCTTTTTTAAGATTTAATGTGTGAAGTACTTTGGGGATAGATACGAACTTGTTAGTAGAAAGTACCTTGTGTGAATAACTTGATTGTATTGGTTCGTGATAGCCTTGTAATACTTTCTTGTTGCTTTGATAAGTAAACATGTTAGGATCTACGTGTGTTAGTATCTTGTGATGTTTGTGTAGGGGTTTCCTTGATTGTGCTTATTAACTATCGATCGTTATGATAGTATTGTGGCATTAATCTCTTGAGATGATTAGGGGTTAAGCGCCCTCCGTCACGGGGTAGACTCGAGCGATGCAGGACCGTGATTCGAGAATACCTCATGCGGGTCTGAGGGCCTATGCGGAGCTACGAGAGTTCGGGTTAGTGTCGTCCTTTATGGGCATGCGGTCGCGTGGCGTGCGGACTCGAAAGTCGGGGCGATCTTGGGAGTAGCTACCCTCGATGCGGGAATACCTCATGCGGGCGATGAGATTGGCCTATGCGGGCTGCGGGAAGTTCGAGGACTAGGCGCACATTAGATCTGCGGGCAAGTGGCGGCTTTGATCATGTAATGGTGCAGACAGATCTTATAATCTGATTTATGACCTTGTTAGTCTTGTAGGTGTTAGTAGTCGGCTATGCGCCGTACTTACAATGCAGTTTTATTAGGACACAGTGGGACACGGTGTTCATATGTATTCCTTGGTGCTTGTATATCATAAAGCTGGCGGTGAGGAAGGTATTCCACGGGCACGATTGATGTTGTGGGCGTGAGACCCGTTGTTAAATTGGTGATGACTTGAGGTGTGAGTCCACGACTTGACATGGCTTATTTATGGTGAAGCGTAGTTTGGTTATCATACATGTCTCTGCTTTGTATAGACTACTATGATTTCATTTACGATGTTATTTTTAGTTTCACATACTAAATTACTGTTATGCTTGACCTCGCCGGGCTGCGTTCATGCCGCGAGTTGAGGTACATCGATCGTTGATCCTAGCTCTCGAGTCCGATTCGGCGTTTGGGAAGCTCCGTTTCTCGGAGCTTATCGGTGGTATAGTCCCTGTCGTAGTAAGTGTTTACATTCGGGGTTTGGCGGGGCCACTGTCCGCCGTTGTGTCGTATCATTCTTAAGTGCAGCAAATGCTTGTTGTGGCGGGGTTGGTAAAAAGGATTAAATTGTTCATTTGTAAAAGAGTTGATGGTTATATATATGCGAAAGGCAAGTTTCCCTGATTATTGTTTTATATTTACATTTATCTCATTTGTTGTTTTATGTTCCGATTACTCGATGTTGTGTCACTAGGGTGCGGGGTAAGGCACGATCCACGGGCGATTTGGTCGTGACACTAGTAGTGAGACAAGCTTCCACATAGAAAAATTCAAGGAAATTGGATGAACTTTGAGAATAGCTCTCGGGTTCCATGGCTTTCAAGAAAGAAAAAAATTCGTTTGTTGTTCTTTAAGCTCCACACTTTAAACCAAGGTTCATAAGGGTTTTGTAAGGATATCTCAATAGAAAGATCCCGGAAAAATATCGTTTTCGTATTAGTCGCAAGGTGAAAACCTAGTTGCTTTCCTAGGTTTGGTTTGGGAGATTAAAGGAAAGTTGTTGGTAATCTTCTGTTATACCCCGTATTTCCATAGTATGTACGTGAGGGCGTACGTATAAAAGTTTAAGCCTTAAGTTAGGCAAGGACCGAAAATTTTGTGCACAACACACGAAAAGAACCGTTTTCCGTCGAAACGTTTTACAAAATTTGCGAAGTGAAAATTCCGGCTATGTCATTTATAATTTTTGCGGATTTTTTCGAGAGATGAAATATTGTGGACCAACGAGAGGGTGACACTTGTCACCCTCAAGTGGACGAAACTTGGACGTTTTCCTTGCCTTTTCCTTGGTCAAGGATTAGGTAGGATATTTGTGTGGTAGATTGATAAGGTGGGACCCACACACACTTGTCCAAATCTTGACCTTACACTTGCCTACCACTTGTCTTGATCTTGGCCATTGGTTGGCCTATAAATACCCCTTTAGTTGATGAACTTCTTCATCCACAAAATATTTCCCAAGTCTTGAAATCCCTTCCCCCCCTCTCTTTTTTTTTTTTTTGAGTAATCATCTAGGCACGTTGGCCCAGGTTATTTTATATATCAAAAAGGAAAGTACATGGGCCCCCGTAGGGGGAAATACACTGCTTATCAGCAGGAGTGCAAAAAGAAAGAAGAAGCAATAATCAAATAGCAATGATCATCATAGGAGTTTATAACATACTCGATGATGATACTACAAATCGGATACAAACAAAATGAAGATACAATGTAAGCCTAAAGCTATAAGCTACCTCAGGGCATACAAAGTCTTGATACGAAGTGTCTCGTCTCTGTCGTCCCCCGAATACTCTAAAAATCTGATCATGTAAGCAGTTCACGGGTGGGATGCGGATGCGGATCTAGTAGTGATGGATGAGGTTGCCGATGTGTAATCCTCGGGCGGCATTACGTATTGGAATCAATGGGGTTGGAGTGCGGGTGAGCTAGCAATGCATCTGTCATGGCCACAGTGTCGATCTAACTTCAGTATCCATCTTCATGTATTTATCATTGCACGGTTGTGTCATATCTGCTATCATCTGTTGCTCGTGCGATGAAGAGTGTAGGGCTGATGTGCGCAACTGTGCCGCTTCTGTGAAGAGCCTGCGTAATGATATCCAAAGATGGGCGTAGTTGTTCGCGTCTGTCAAACACCTGTTTACGGCGCCACAAGCGTGCCTTTCGCATCCATGAATATGTTTATAAAATCATGCCTTTGCTCGATTAGCTTCATCACCATTCGCGACCTCGATCACGAATATCCACATTCCTAATAGGAATAGCCTATCGAACCAATCGGTATTTGGTGTAACTGTGGGATCTCCTTACCCTCGAGTATTATGCCCATAAAAGGATCCGAATCCTCTATAGCAATAGGCGAAACCTCAGGAGTGAAGTCTCTTATAGCTGGTTTGTCAACCACTGTATCCCTATCCTCATCAAACAAGTCAGCCATGTCAACAAAATTATCATCTTCGTCAACCGTGTATTCCTTGCGGGTATCAACCTCCACCTCAATATCATCATTATCAGCAATAACAAGCTCATTACCACAAATTCTCCCCACACTACCGGAAGAGGGAATGCTAGTACAAGCTTGGTTCAACGGCACAAAATTCTTGGCTAGTGAAGGTAGCTCAAGATTAATGCCAATCAAGAATGGGTCCCGACGAAGGATACATTTTGGTGAGGTAGGGGATGAGGGTGCGGAGGAGAATATAGGGCGTTTAGCTTTGGCTTTCCCAATATCCAGTGGGGATACTGGGTGAGTAAGGGTGAGTGGAGGGAAGGGTGTATTATCTGGAGGAAGGGTAGGTTCAGTCGGAGGTGGGATGAGTTCAGGTGGAATAAGGGGTGTGACGTCGGGTGAGTATAGGTGTGGGGTGGTCTCTGGTGGGTTTGGCTCAATAGAAGGGGGAGGGTGGGAGGTCTCAGGTGGGGTTTGAGTTGTGGTAAGTGGCTGGGTTATAGTAGGGCGGCTGGGGATAGGTAAGGCGTAGGAGGTGCTAGCAATGGTGGGAAGGGATTGTGCCATGAATTGAAAAGGAGGGGTGTCTTGTTGATGGATTGGAGTAGGTGTGGGGGTAGGTAATGGATTGGGGGTGATTGGAATTTCTGGGGGGTGTGCTATAGTGACTTGTGTGTATTTGTTTGGAGGTTGTTTTTGGTTAACTTTAGATATTTGGGGCTGAATTTGATTCCCAGTATTTTTGGTTTTTGGCTTTTGGACTTGTGGAGTATTTTTCTTTCGTTTTTCTTGCATTTGTTGCAGTCATTTGGATTTTTGGGGCCGTCTTTGGCTTGAAGTGTATTTGTGGGGGTTTCTTTGGCTGGATTTGGATTTTTGGGTGGGTTGTTTGTTTTGTTTGGATTATCCAGGGGATTTGGGTTTTGTGGGTTGTCTTTTGGAGGGGGAGAAAGATGTGTATTTTCTTTGTCCTTCGAAGGTCTCATCTCAGGATTGAGTTTCCAACACCCGTGCACATCATGTCCTTGAAGGGAACAATTAGTGCAATACTTTGGGAGAAAGTCAAACTGAATCTTGTAAGAGTTTGTTTGAATTCCTCCTTAGTAGCAATTTGGATTTGGATATTTTTGGGATGTTGGTGACAAATCTAATTCGACCTTAACCTTAGCACAACTAGGACGAGTCATATTTTTGGTTGCCGCATCAACACAAATGGGTCTACCCACCACAGAAGCAATAGACAATAGGATGGACTCATCAAAGTAAACAGGTGGAAGGTTAGGGAATGACACCCAAGCCCAAGCTATACTAGTTTCTTTTGTAGGGTCAAAAGAAACATCATATTTCATAGTGCGTAAAGGATAGGATTCCCTCTTGTCTTTAATATCAAAGCTGGAAGAGATGGACATAAGGGTATCATAATCTTCTTGATGGAGCATCGAATCGAATATGACGGCTAAGCAGATAACGATTCTAACTTGGGCTTTCAATTTCAAGCTGTTTAGGTAATTCGGTCCTCGGAAAATCTATGTTAGGCATGCCATGACTAAATTTACCTATCACCGCCATTTCAAGTCTTGGCGCAATTAGCACATCAATTTGACTTTACGAAGCAATAATGTAGGTTCTAGTGTAAATAATTTACTGTTTAGGTCTTGAGGTGGTTTTGGTATTCGAGCATTGTTGGGACCGTGATCCAGTTCGGAGATGATGATTGGAGAATATGGGCAAAGCGAATTCTGGTGAAGGACCGGGTTGTATTGCGCTTTGTGGAGGCTGCGCCACGTTATGCCGCTTATTGTGGCGGCGTTGTTCACGGAAAATTCCATTTTGATCCAAAGTCGATGAATTATTGCATTGGGGTCATTAGTGGTGGAAAATCGGAAGAAATGGGTGGACAACCTCGCTGGAGGTGCCCGGCCGTCATGCCGCCATTGGCGCCGCTGACTCGCGGAAAAAATGGAAGCTTTCAAAGCGAAGTGTTGAGCCTCGAATTTAGTGGGAAATGTAGTGCTTGATGATCTGAACACAATGGTACCACACACCACCTCAACACCACCGAATCGTAGAAATCGGCGATGAGCGATCGAAAAAATCGACTTGAGTCGATCCGCCGATCTGGGTGAATTGAAGGTTGAAAGTGGTTACAAAGTGACGGGATGGGAAGGCGAAGCTACGGTACTACTCACTACGTCGTCACGAACCTCGGTGTGGCCGGAAAACGTATGGCGGCGGCTAGGGTTTCGGGTTGTGAGATTATTGTGAATCGACGTTTAAGTAACAATCGAAGGTCGTGGAGGGTGTAGAAATGACGGCAAGGAGATTACGAAGCTGATGGAACCACCCTAGGCCGTCGATGTTGCTAGTCGCGGAAAATCGAAAAGAACGATCGGAAAACAGGGTGTTTTTCGATCTAATTTTTCCGGCGATTTAGGAGTAGTCGACGTTCGTGGTAGGTATGGAAGTGACGGGCTCGTCGAGACGAAGCTATTGGTGGTGGTCCCGTTGGCAGCGAGGCGGAGTGGCGGAAAGCAGCGTTTCTCGTCGGCCTGTGGCGATGCGTTCACGACGGGAGGAAAAGGTGGTGGTTAAAATTAAAATGTTAAAATGTTGGCTTTATTTAGCCGTTGAGTGGTTAATTATTAGTCATTTTTAGCGCGTGGTCTCGGGTTCGAATCCTCCTTATCAACAGACCCCTAGGCTGGACTGCGGAATCGCCTCCGTCCCTACACGTTTGGAGGATTTTTATGAGTAATTCCATCCGTGTTAGAGACTTAGGGTTAGCTACTCCCTTTGCCTCTGCAGAATGGCAATTAATCTCACCTCTGCTGATATGGGGAATCGACCCCTTGACCTCCCACACATGGTATCCTTAGCCTAACCTTTGACCGTTGGGCCAAATCTTTGTTGGATCCCCTCTCTTGAGTGCTCTGGCGAGAGCACCTCTCCACTTTCTAGTTGTGCTAGCGAAACCCCTCCCCCTTTGTGAGGCCCTTGGCCGAGAAACATCTCCCCACCTAGTGGTGTTGGACGAGACACACCCACTCTTGAGTTGTTATCGTAAATACTACCCCTGGTAGAAAATACTCTCAAGTATAGTTCTTATTCCAAAATACCTTGGCCCCAAATACCTTGTAGTATTCCAAGGTTACACCTATACTAAAAGCCCGAAATACTACTATACTTCCCTTGGTCAAAAAACGAAACCCTAAGGAAATTCTTCACGGTTGGTTGAAGTATTAAGAAGAAGTTGCGTAGAACTTCTAAGGGTTGTTTGAGCGGGTTGGAGCACCGGAGTAGGAGCTAAGCGTTGCTCGGGATCGACATTAAAACTTGGATAATTTTAGGCTTATCGAGGTAAATACTCTTGACCTTCTATTGTAATTGGAAATTACATCTTGTAGTTGTATAGAAATGAATATAAGATTCATAGAAGAGGATTGAGCGTAATGAAGGATATTCTGAAAAGACTTGAGCGAAATCACATCGAGAAGAATATTAAAGTAGAAGATTAAACGTACTTACATGGGAATTTGTATTCTGATGAGACTTATATAACCTTTATAGGTTGAATGTTGCGAGTAGCATGTACTACTTGAAAGGTGGACAAGGCTAGCGGGTTATAGCGAGTGGGCGCTTTGCTAATAGTCGATAATTGTCGCGAGGTATGTGATTCTTCTATCCTCTTGAGCATGATATTTTAAAAGAATATATATAGTACGGTGAGCGTCGTGTGTTAAGCGAGCGTAGTTTTACGGCAATGTCTTTTGACTTAAGCCTGAATAATAAGAATCTTGAAGTAATTCAAGAGAATTAAGAAACCTTTTTGAAAGAAGGATAATACTTGGTTTTGAAAGCTTAAGAAGTTATACTAGCTTTATGGGAAGTTAGGTATAACTACTTAAGAGAAATAAAAGGAACGGTTTACTTAATTACTTATGAAAGCCTTATATTAATTTCGGAAATGAGAATAAGTATCGAACAAACCACAGCAGCGCTAATAAAGGGAAATGTATTGACTAATAAAGTATTATTAAAACCAGTAGAAACCTCCATCTGCATAGAAGCTAAGATGAGACAAAATGATATTACATTTCCTAGATCATGGCTGCTCTAATAAGATTGTTATGAACAAGAATAACCTACTCACACATAAGGCATATGCTTCTCAAATTGTTTTAAAGGAGAATTATATTAGTAAGTGATTAATACTACGAACTACGAAACCTTTCGAAAATAAAAGACTCGAGTAATTGAACTTAGGCAAACTTGGACGTTTGGAAAAGAATGTTGTTGCTTGATATTAAAAAGGAAACTGTTTTGGTTTACTTTAAAAGATAGTCACTCTATTTTTGATACTACGGGTATCGGGTGACTTTTGTGAAAGAAACGGATATTTTTAAAGAATTAATGTATGAAGTACTTTGGGGTTGAAACCCGAACTTGTTGTCATAAAATAGAAAGTACCTTGGGTGAATAACTTGACTATGTTGGTTTGTGATAGCCTTGTAATACTTTCTTGATTGGTTTGATAAGTAATCATGTTATGATGCTATGTGTGTTAGTATCTTATAATGTTTGTGTAAAGGGGTTTCCCTTGCTGTGCTTATGTTGATTAACGATAAGTTGTTGTACTGTTATATTATCACATACCCCCTTGACTTGATATCAGGGCTTGCCACCGCGATGCGGTCTATCGGCTTTATGCGATGCGTGTGACTATGCGAGCAGCGGTATGCTCGAGATTGATCATTCGGGTGTTTTATCCCGTCGCGGGGATGCCTATGCGGTGCAATGTGACTACGCGGTCTATGAGACTATGCGGTGCGGAGTCGGGAGAGTACGAGGGTTAGATGCCCGTCACGAGGAATACCTCATGCGGGGCTATGTGTGGCTTTATGCGGGCAGCGGTATGCTCGAGGACTAGATCGCACATTGATCACGAGGCGAGTGGCGGCCGATCATGTGGTGCGATGCAGAAAGACCGTGATATAGTTTTATAGCATTATTGATGCGTAGGTTTTAGTAGTCGTCTATGCGCCGTACTTACCGTGCGGTTTTATTATGACACGGTGGGACACGGTGTTCATGTGTATTCCTTGGTGCTTTTATATCATAGCCTAGCAGCGGTGAGGAAGGTATTCCACGGGCATGATTGATGTTGTGGGCGTGAGACCCATAGTTATATTTGAGTGATGACTTTGAGGCGTGAGTCCACAACTTGCTTCGCTTATTTATTGTGAGCTGTAGTTTTGTTATCATACATGTCTCTGCTTTATATAGACTACTATGATTTCATTTCTGATATTTTGATTTCACATACTTGGTACTGTTATGCGACCTCCTTGAGCTGCGTTCATCTGCGGTAGAGGTACACGATTGTTGATCCTCGCTCATGGAGTCGCAGATTCGGCGTTTGGAAGCTCGTTTCTCGGAGGCTTATCAGTGGTATAGTCCTGTCGTTGTAGGTACTTACATTCGGGGTATGGCGGGAACCTATCCGCCATTGTTGTCATATCATTCTTAAGTGCAGCCTTTGTTGTGGCGAGTTGTAAATAGGGATATGCTGTTCTAGTTGTTATATATATATCTTAGAAAGCAAGTTTTCTCAGATGGCTATTTCATATTTCATATTATGTCATGTTTTGTTTTATATTCCGCTGATTTCTCTGATGTATGTCTACTTTTGTCACGACCCGTCCGGGGCGTGGTAGTGCCTGCAGGGCACCAGTAGTCATACATCGAGAAAATCAGCGAACATAAAACAATAACATGGCCAATCTGATAAGGCAGTGAAATAAGAAGGCAGGCTAACCAAAGCGGTTACCTTGGTATATATAAATAACAATTTGAGCGATTACATCCATTACAACCCCGCCTACGATACTATACCTCTACGAATGATATGACAACAACGACGAGGGCCGTCATACCCTGAATGTGGCACCTGCAACAGCGGACTATACGAAGATAAGCCTCGGAAGCGAGCTTTCCCAACGCTTAGCTGACCTAGAGCAGATCAACGGCGGTGTACCTTTACGTGGCATGAGCGCGGCCCGAAATCTGGCAATGCGTATGTGGCGAAAATAAATCGTAAATGAAATCATAGTAGTCTATATAAGCGAGGAGACATGTATGATAACAAACTACGATTCCACATAAATGCGATCATGTCAAGTCGAGACTCACGCCTCAAAGTCATCATAGAACCGTGCGGGGTAAATGCGAAGGCATAGCCGACTACTAAGACCAGCGGTACCAAAAATGCCATAAAGCGTATCACGAGGTCTTTCTAGACCGCACGTAATGTCGGGTGGCCACTCGCGCGGATATCCGTCGCGCGTCTATCCTGGAACTTACCGCGACTCCGCATAGGTCACACACAGAACCGCGTGAGGTATTCCTCGAATCATGGTCTCGCATCGCACGAGGTATACCGCATCGGAGGCGACTTAACCCCGGTATCCGTCACGGACTTCGCAGCCGCATAGTCCTCAAAGACCGCATAGTCCCTCAAGACCGCGTAGGGCATCCGCGTCGGGCTAAACACCGGAATGATCAATCACGGAGCATACCGCTGCTCGCATAGTCTCAAAGACCGCATAGGCCGTATAAACCTGCATCAAGGGTGGCAAGCCCTCGGTATAATAAGTCAAGGGGGTATGTGATACAATAACAGTACAACGGGCTTAACGTTTAACAACGTAAGCACAACAAGAATGACCCCCTTATATAACAATCACAAGATACTAACACACGTAGCATCCTAACATGTTTACTTATCAAATCAACAAGAAAGTATTACAAGGCTATCACAAACCAACACAATCAAGTTATTCACACAAGGTACTTTATGCTAACAAGTTCGGGTATCTATCCCCAAAGTCCTTCATACATTAACTTTTTAAAAGGTCCGTTTCTTTCACAGAAGTCACACAATACCCGTAGTATAAAATAGAGTGACTGTCTTTTTAAGTAAATCAAAACACTTCCCTTTGTAAAATCAAGTAACAACATTATTTTCCAAACGTCCAAGTTTGCCTAATTTCAAATGTTCACGTTTCTTATTTTAGAAAGGTTTCGTAGTTCATAGTCTTATTCATTTAAGAATATAATTCTCTTTTAAACAATCTGAGAAACATATGCCCTATATGTGAGTAGGTTATTCTTGTTCATAATCAATCTTATTAAGCAGCCATGATCTAGGAAATGTAGTATCATTTTGTCTCATCTTAGCTTCATGCAGATGGAGGTTTCTCTGGTTTTAATAATACTTCATTAATCAAAACATTTCCCTTTATTAACGCCGCAGATGGTTTGTCGGCACTCATTCGATTTCAAATCAAGAAACATTATTCCTTTTAAAAAACCAAGTACTCATTACTCACGAATGAGGTTTCACACAAAATTCATATTAATTTAATTAAGTCAAGTCTCTTATCTTTTAAGATCAAGTCTCTTAACTTCTAAAATCAATAAATCATTCATTTTATCTTTCTTAAGCCGTTATACCTAACTTCCCATAAAGCTAGTATAACTCTTAAGTTTTTAAAACCAAGTATTACTCTCCTTTCAAAAACAGTTCTTAAGTCTCTTGAAATACTTCAAGATTCTTATTATTCGGGCTTAAGTCAAAAGACATTGCCGTACAACTACGTTCAATTAGCACGCGTACGTCTACCGTACTATATATATATTCATTTAAAATATCATGCTCAAGAGGATAGGAAGAATCACATACCTCGCGACGATTATCGACTATAAGCAAATCGCTCCACGGCTATAACCCGGCTAGCCTGGTCCACCTTTCAAGTAGCACATGCTACTCACAGAACATTCAACCTATAAAGGTTATACAAGTCTATTAAAGTCTAGACTACTCGGTAGAATAAATCTAGCTACAAGATTCTACGGAAATTTGGGCAGCCCTTCCCTACCCGTCAAACTACACAAGTCTCTTTATGTCTGATCTATGTAAGTGTCACGACCAGCGGGCGTGGTGGTGCCTTACCCCGGGCACCCTAGTGACACAACATCAGAGTAATCAGCGGAACATAAAACATATACATGAAACAAGTGAAGTACAAAAGCGATGTCGAGAAAAGCGGTCTTTCGGCATATATAAATAACAACTTTTACAATCGAGCAGTTTAATCCTTTTACAAACCACGCCCAGCAAGATTACTGGACCTCTACGAATGATATGACAACCGTGGCGGTACGGGGCCCGCCAAACCCACGAATGTAAACACTTACTACGACGGTATGCATCGATAAGCCTCGGAGAAACGGAGCTTCCCAATGTGGCCCGTGACCACGAGCTAGGATCAACGGCGGTGTACCTCAACTGCGGCATGAGCGCGGCCCCGAAGGAGTCGATTACAGTGCAGAGTATGTGGCGAAAATACGTCTTGTAAATGAAATCATAGCGATCATATAAAGCGGGAGGCATGTATGATAACCAAACTACGATTTACAACAAAGCGATCATGTCAAGTCGAGGACTCACGCCCTCAGTCATCACTCGAAGTATAACAATGGGTCTCGGGCCCACAACATCAATCATGCGTGGGATACCTTCCGCCAGCTGCCGGCGATGCATGATGTACAAGCACGAAGGAACACACGAACACGAGGTCCCACGTGTCATAATAAAGCATGCGGGGTAAATGCGAAGGCATAGCCGACTACTAAAACCCACAGTACCAACAAGGTCATGAAGCGTATCATAAGATCTGTCTGGCCGTCACATGATCAAAGGCGGCCACTTGCCCGCAGTATCAATGTCGCGTCTAACCACGAACTCCGCGGACTCGCGTAGGCCAATCTCATCGGCCCGCATGAGGCATTCCCGCATCGAGGTAGCTACTCCGGCGTCGTCACGAACGCGATCCGCGTAGCCACAAGGCCGCGTGCCCGTAAGGGCGTCACTAACACGGAACTCGTAGTTCGCGTAGGCCGGGACTGCGTGAGGTATTCTCGAATCATAGGTCCATCGACCGCTCGAGTCTACCGCGACGGAGGCGGCTTAACCCGGAATCATCTCGAGGATGAATGCCACAATACTATCATAACGATGATAGTTAATAAGCACAATCGAGAAACCGGCTTTACACAAACATCACAAGATACTAACACCGTAGCGTCTAACATGTTTACTTATCAAAGCAATCGGAAAGTATTACAAGGCTATCACAAACCAATACAATCAAGTTGTTCACACAAGGTACTTTCTACTATCGATCAACAAGATCGGGTTTTATTCCCAAAGTACTTCATACATTAACTCTTTAAAGATCGTTACCTTCACGGTGTCACACAATACGTAGTATATGAAAATAGAGTGATTATCTTTTTAAAGTAAATCAATTACTACTCTTTGTAAAATCAAGTAGCAACATTCTTTTCCAATGTTCAAGTTCCTAATTTCCAATGTTCAAGTTTCTCATTTTTTTGAAAGGTTTAGTAGTTCATAGTCTTATTCATTTAAGAATATAATTCTCCTTTAAACAATCTGAGAAACCTAAGCCTTATATGTGAGTAGGATATTCTTGTTTATTACAATCTTATTACTGACCATGATCTAGGAAATAACATTTTGTCTCATCTTAGCTTACATGCGGATGGGAGTTTCTCTTAGTTTTAATAATACTTAATTATTCCAAACATTTCCTTTTATTAACGCTGCGGTGGTTTGTCGTTACACATTACGATTTCGAAATCATAAAACATTCTTAAGCGTTATACCTAACTTCCCATAAAGCTAGTATAACTCTTAAGTTTTCAAAAACCAAATATTACTTCTTCTTTCAAAATGATTCAAAAATCTTTTGAAATACTTCAAGTTCTTTATTAACACATAACAAGCGATTATAGTTCAAATCGATTACCTTTTAAAAACCACGTGTATTTTCTTACCAACATAAAGTCATTATAACCAACTTCCCATAAAGCCGTTATAACACTTTATGTTTTACACCAATCAAATACGTTCAGCACGTATGCGTCTACCGTACTACATATTTCACACATATCATGCTAGAAGAGATAGGAAGAGGTTCACATACCTCGCGGCAGTATCGACTAATAGCAAGCGCTCAAGTACTCCGAGCGTCGGCTACTCCTTAAGCCAAGTAGATCGCGCCACTCGTAGTACTTGAACCTATAAGGCCACGGCGCTTATTAACATTCAGATCTCATCGTAGAACATTCTCTGAAAATTGCACGACTCCCACATGACGGCGTAAATCTCTCTCTCTATCGAGGCTACCAAGCCAACGAGAGGTTATACATCTAACCTAGCGGTACAATTCTACTCCACGGTACTACTACACGCGATCTCATGTCTGACCTATGTAATTACGATTCGGTATTCTTCTTTAAATTCGGGCTTAAGTCGCGAAGACATTGCCGTAAGTATTATTCGGGCTTAAGTCAAAAGACATTGCCGATAACTACGTTGATTCTATATCTGATATACTTCAACTATATATTCTAACAATATGTAATTTCCAATTACAATAGAGGACAAGATATTTACCTCGGTAAGCCCATAATTATCCTAGCTTAAAGTCGATCTGGGCAATCGTTTAGCTCGACTCTGGCGCTCGACCGCTCTAAACCACCCTTAGAAGTTCTAACCAACTTACACAATACTCCAACTGACTATGGAGATTTTTCCTAGGGTTTCGGTTTTGTGGTGGAAGTATAATAGTATTTACGGGCTTTTCGTATAGGTATAACCTTAGAATCTGACAAGGTATATGGCTAAGGTAATTTGGGCATAATAACAATACTTTTGAGAGTATTTCTACCAAGAGAGGGGGGGGTATTTATACGAAAACACTAGGCTAGGGGGGGGGTACCCCACGGCCACACTATAAGGAGGGGGGGGTGAGGGCTCTCGGCCAAGGGGGAGGGGGAAGGGTGTTGGACGATCACCACACAAAGAGGGAGGGAGGGATTTTTACACTTAGAACATTTTGTGGATGAAAGAACTCATCAACTAATGGGGTATTTATAGGTCAAGTGAAGGCCAACCAAAGGCCAAGATCAATCCATGTGTGAGGCAAGTGTAGGGCTAGGATTTACCAAACACAAATATCCTACCAACCCTTGACTTTGACAAAGCACAAAAAACGTGCCACTCCGTCTTCATTTCGTCCAAATGGACGATTTGAAGTCCACCAATGAGAGGGTGCCAAGTGGCGCCCTCTTGTTGGTCCAACACGTTCGTCTCTCGGAAAAATCCGCAAAAATATAAATGACATGGCGGAAATTCCCTACGAAGCTGTGGAAGCGTTTAGTAAACGACTCTAAACGGGGGTTGTGCACAAAATTTTATTCGGCCAAGCCAACTTGTATTTCGAAAATTCTACGTACGTCCTCGCGTACATACTCTGGAAATACGGGGTATAACATTCTCCCCTCGCAGAAACATGCGTCGAATGTTCCTTGGCTCTCAAAACAAACGTGCGCCAATATAGTCTTCACTACTATACTTACGAGAATCAATCCTGCCACACCTGGCCACAGATACACCTGCGCAACTACTTACATCAAAGTTCACGAGGAAACACCTCTAACCTCACCAAAATGATACTACTTTTGCCACTTTGTCGCGAGCCTTGCTCGACGACCCAACAAATGGTGCAGGGCTGCGTCACGATCGCGAAGGCGTACACTCGAATCCTTACCCCAGTCCTGATACTGCTGTAGTATCCAAAACTCGGGATTACTATCTCTAACGGGGTCATCATTAGCGGGAACATGGATGGATCTTGATACTTTCGAACATAACAATACGAAAAGGCGGACGTACTGCCTCCTAAGTCGGACGGCAATTGCTAACATATAGGCAACCTGGCCTATTCTTCACATGAACTCAAAAGGGCCCAAAGTAACTCGGGCTAAGTTCCCTCTGTATTCCAGACTCGTCACACCCAACCCGGGGTGGTACCTTCAAGAAGACCGACCGTCAACTGAACTCTAGCGTCGTCGCCGATTATCGCACAATTCCTGAGCTGCGAACTTCTTCAGACAAGCTGCACTATCCACGATCTGCTGGAACAAGCTGAACCAACTAAGCGAACGCCAACATCGAACCAATCGGCCGGCAATTTACACTTCCGCCCCTACAAGGCTTCACGGCGATATCCGAACACTAAAATGGTAGCTTAAACGCTTCCATCACGAGACAACAATCCCACGACTACCTCGAAATCCACGCCCGGCGGCGAATGCGGTCGAGACTCGCTGAGTTCTTAACACATGCTTGGCAAAACTTCCGAAACAACAGCCTACCACGGGCTCCATCTGCCATAAGGTGAAGGTAGGCACCGTGCGACCTTACAACCTTTACGATAAAACAACAACGCCAGTAAGCGGTCTTTGCTAAGCAAGGCGGTGACCTCGCCGGCCCGACTCTTTGGTCGAATCGTCCATGAATTAAATGCGGCTAACTAAACACGGGCCTAACACCCTCGTGACCCTAACACGGCGGGACCACCACACCCGACCACCAAACCTACGGCGGGTTGACGCGCGTGGCCTCAACCCGACCGGCAAAACGCACAATACTAGCTCGAAGAAAACTCTCACTAATCACGTTACGAAAACCTAGCGGTCTTCTTAGCTCAACTACCCCCTTTCATTCCACACTACTCAGGGACTTATCCCACAAACATAGCTCACGTGCACTATGCACTCCTATAAGGATCAAACATAACACTACACCTTTACTCGAGATGGCCTTACCTCTAAGGTCTCTACGTATAAAACTCTAAGGCTCACACCTTCACTATCCCCAAAATCTTACTCGGTTAAACAACCATGATTTCAAATCACAACTAACCCACTGCTATCAGAACATAGCACCTAAGGTATACTCACCTTATCACCTATACAAAACTCTAGAGGGTTAAGGATAGATCTATGTCTACTGCTTCACTCCCCTTAGTCGTTCTAATCAAACCTGCCCGTAGGCGCATAGCTAAGGAGATGACGAACTACCGCGATTAGAAGACTAAGTCCTCCTACAAGGACAACTTTTCGACACGGACCACGGCGGTCATAGGTCTGACCAGTACGACCTATAAGATGACATTTCGGGATGGCGTGCATCACGGCGTGAGCGGAAGCCACGGGTTACGACCAACCCTGCGTACTCGAGCGTCTTGAACCCGTGGGATCATTCTGCATCTTGGTGGAGGTGCAAATCTACTCTGCTGGTGAGGCGACTCGCCTCGAAAGTTACCAAAGGACCTTCTTTGCTCTGGCCTCTTCTCGTCGCCCGTTAACGTCGATCTCTACGTCTCGGCTGCTGCGCATAAGCGATACAGGCCATGCTCGAAGCCTAGCGAAGAATTACTCTTGCACAACCCTCTTTTAGATAGTTCTCAAGACTCGCGGTACATCGGTATACTCTCGGTAGCCAAATCTATAGCTAATGTGAGGTTGTCTCTTGGCGATCTATATTCTCTGTTCGGTCGTGGGCGAAGGTTCATATATCATGGCGCGATGAGGCCTGCTCGCCGTACTAAACTCTGTGGGGCTAGTGGCGTCGCAAAACTCCCGAATGAAGCCTACTCTAGGTAAAGATTGGGCGTGCCTCGTGACCCTGCTGTACTCGACTCGCGGCTCCTGGCTGCCTTGCCCTCACAGGGCGGGTTGCCACTGCGGAGGCATAGCGATAAGGAAAGAAATACGTTCGGAGGGTCCAACTTACAACCGGCTCTAAGGCACGATCTCGAGTGAGAAGAATAGAAACCAATCCTAAATACCTATAGCCTCACGATTATTGGTGTGGTGCACAACCGCGATAATCAAGACTGCGGATACGATGCGTAGACACTTTCAGGATTAGCGCTCACGATACCACTTTTGTCACTTTGTCGCGAGCCTTGCTCGGCGACCCAACAAATGGTACCGGGCTGCTGCGATCCACGAGGCATGCCCAGCGGCCTCTCGGGATGTGCCATACGGAGACCACGGTTGGTGCATTCCGTGGTAGAGCTCGCCTCTTTATACGCTCGGCCCGAAGGAGGTCGATACAGTGCGAGTATGTGGCGAAAATACGTCTTGTAAATGAAATCATAGCGATCATATAAAGCGGGAGGCATGTATGATAACCAAACTACGATTTACAACAAAGCGGTCATGTCAAGTCGGGGACTCGCGCCCTCAGTCATCGCTCAAGTATAACAATGGGTCTCGGGCCCACAACATCAATCATGCGTGGGATACCTTCGCCATTGCCGGCGATGCATGATGTACAAGCACGAGAACACACACGAACACGGGTCCCACGTGTCATAATAAAGCTGCGGGGGTAAATGCGAAGGCATGGCCGACTACTAAAAACCACGGTACCAACAAGGTCATGAAGCGTATCATAAGATCTGTCTAGGCCGTCACATGATCAAAGGCGGCCACTTGCGCGATATCGATGTCTGCGTCTAACCACGGAACTCCGCGACTCCGCGTAGGCCAATCTCGTCGGCCCGCGTGAGGCATTCCGCGTCGGTAGCTACTCCGGCGTCGTCACGGACCGCGATCCGCGTAGCCCTGAGGACGCGTGCCCGTAAGGGCGTCACTAACACGGAACTCGTAGTTCGCATAGGCCGGGACTGCGTGAGGTATTCTCGAATCATAGGTCCATCGACCGCTGAGTCTACCCGCGTCGGAGGCGGCTTAACCCGGAATCATCTCGAGGATGAATGCCACAATACTATCATAACGACGATAGTTAATAAGCACAATCAAGGAAACCCCTTTACACAAACATCACAAGATACTAACACGTAGCATCCTAACATGTTTACTTATCAAAGCAATCGGAAAGTATTACAAGGCTATCACAAACCAATACAATCAAGTTGTTCACACAAGGTACTTTCTACTATCGATCAACAAGATCGGGTTTTATTCCCAAAGTACTTCATACATTAACTCTTTAAAGATCGTTACCTTGCGGTGTCACACGATACGTAGTATATGAAAATAGAGTGATTATCTTTTTAAAGTAAATCAATTACTACTCTTTGTAAAATCAAGTAGCAACATTCTTTTCCAATGTTCAAGTTCGCCTAATTTCCAATGTTCAAGTTTCTCATTTTTTTTGAAAGGTTTCGTAGTTCATAGTCTTATTCATTTAAGAATATAATTCTCCTTTAAACAAGCTGAGAAACCTAAGCCTTATATGTGAGTAGGATATTCTTGTTTATTACAATCTTATTCTGACCATGATCTAGGAAATAACATTTTGTCTCATCTTAGCTTACATGCGGATGGGAGTTTCTCTTGGTTTTAATAATACTTAATTATTCCAAACATTTCCTTTTATTAGCATTTGCGGTGGTTTGTCGTTACACGTTACGATTTCGAAATCGATAAAACATTCTTAAGCCGTTATACCTAACTTCCCATAAAGCTAGTATAACTCTTAAGTTTCCAAAAACCAAATATTACTTATTCTTTCAAAATGATTCAAAAATCTTTTGAAATACTTAAAGTTCTTTATTAACACATAACAAGCGATTATAGTTCAAATCGATTACCTTTTAAAAACCACATGTATTTTCTTACCAACATAAAGTGTTATAACCAACTTCCCATAAAGCGTTATAACACTTTATGTTTTACACCAATCAAATCGTTCGACACGTATGCGTCTGTACTACATATTTCACACATATCATGCTAGAAGAGATAGGAAGAGGTTCACATACCTCGCGAGTATCGACTAATAGCAAGCGCTCAAGTACTTCGACGTCGGCTACTCCTTAAGCCAGTAGATCGCGCCACTCGTAGTACTTCAACCTATAAGGCCACAAGGCGACATTAACATTCAGATCTCATCGTAGAACATTCTCAGAAAATTCGGCGACACCTCCCCGCAGCGGCGTAAATCTCTCTCTATCGAGGTAGCTACGAAGCCAACCGGGGTTATACATCTAACCCTAACGGGTACAATTCTACTCCACGGTACTACTACACGATCTCATGTAATACCTATGTAATTCTGATTCGATTCTTCTTTAAATTCAGGCTTAAGTCGCAAGACATTGCCGTAAGTATTATTCAGGCTTAAGTCAAAAGACATTGCCGATAACTACGTTCAGTTCTATATACAGTATACTTCAACTATATATTCTAACAATATGTAATTTCCAATTACAATAGAGGGACAAGATATTTACCTCGGTAAGCCCATAATTATCCTAGCTTAAAGTCGATCCTGGGCAATCGTTTAGCTCCAACTCTGAGCGCTCCAACCCGCTCTAAACCACCCTTAGAAGTTCTAACCAACTTCTACACAATACTCCAACGGACTATGGAGATTTTTCCTAGGGTTTCGGTTTTGTGACTGACGGAAGTATAATAGTATTTCTGGGCTTTTCGTATAGGTATAACCTTAGAATACAACAAGGTATATGGCTAAGGTAATTTGGGCATTATAACAATACTTTTGAGAGTATTTCTACCAAGAGAGGGGGGGTATTTATACGAAAACACTAGGCTAGGGGGGGGGGTACCCCACGGCCACACTATAAGGAGGGGGGGGTGAGGGCTCTCGGCCAAGGGGGAGGGGGAAGGGTGTTGGACGATCACCACACAAAGAGGGAGGGAGGGATTTTTACACTTAGAACATTTTGTGGATGAAAGAACTCATCAACTAATGGGGTATTTATAGGTCAAGTGAAGGCCAACCAAAGGCCAAGATCAATCCATGTGTGAGGCAAGTGTAGGGCTAGGATTTACCAAACACAAATATCCTACCAACCCTTGACTTTGACAAAGCACAAAAAACGTGCCACTCCTTCTTCATTTCGTCCAAATGGACGATTTGAAGTCCACCAATGAGAGGGTGCCAAGTGGCGCCCTCTTGTTGGTCCAACACGTTTCGTCTCTCGGAAAAATCCGCAAAAATTATAAATGACATAGCCGGAAATTCCCCTACGAAAGCTGTGGAAACGTTTCGTCGAAAAACGACTCTAAACGGGGGTTGTGCACAAAATTTTATTCGGCCAAGCCAACTTGTATTTCGAAAATTCTACGTACGTCCTCGCGTACATACTCTGGAAATACGGGGTATAACAGTAAGTACAGTCCAATTCTCTTCTTTAAATTCAGGCTTAAGTCCAAAGACATTGCCGCAAGACTATGTTCAGTTCTATATATAGTATACTTCAACTATATATTCCTACAACATGTAATTTCCAATTACAATAGGGGGACAAGATATTTACCTCGGTAAGCCCAAAATTATCCAAGTTTAATGTCGTTCCTGAGCAACGTTTAGCTCCAACTCCGTGCGCTCCAACCCGCTCCAAACCACCCTTAGAAGTTCTAACCAACTTCTACTTAATACTCCAACTAACTATGGAGATTTTCCTTAGGGTTTCGTTTTTGTGACTGACGGGAAGTATAATAGTATTTCTGGGCTTTTCGTATAGGTATATCCTTGGAATACTACAAGGTATAAGGGCCAAGGTATTTTGGGTATAGTAATAATACTTTGGAGAGTATTTCTACCAAGAGGGGGGGTATTTATACGAGACAACACCACAAGGGGATGTATACCCTCGGCCAACCCACTGGGGTACTCGGCCAAGGGAGGAGAGGTTCTCGGCGAGGGGCCTCGCGAGGGGAGGGACGAGAACACAACAAGAGAGGGGGGGAGGATTTTAGACTTAGGAAATTATTTTGGATGAAGAAGTCTTCAAAGGGGGAGGGTATTTATAGGCCAAGCAAAGGCCAACCAATGGCCAAGATCTAGCCAAGTGCTATGCAAGTGTAGGGCCAAGATATGCCCAAGTGCCCCCTAGACCCTACTCCTTAAAACCCTCACAAATATCCTACCAACTACTTGACAAAAAGCCAACCCATTTCGTCCACCCTTTACCGCCCAACGTCCATCAATGAGAGGGTGACAAGTGTCGCCCTCTCGTTGGTCCAAAATGTTTCGTCTCTCGGAAAAATCCGCAAAAATTAGAAATGACATAGCCGTAATTTACCCTACGCGAGTTGTGAAAACCTTTTCGTCGAAACACGACTCTAACCGGGTGTTGTGCACAAAATATTTCAGCCAAGCCTACTTTAAAGACCAAACTTTTCTACGTACGTCCGTACGTACATACTCTGGAAATACGGGGTATAACAACTTGGGTGCCCGGGTAAGGCACCAGTCACGGGCCCGGGTTCGGGTCGTGACAAAAGTGGTATCAGAGCAGTTAATCCTCGGAAAGTGTCTACAGACCGTATCTAGTAGAGTCTTGATTATCGGTCTGTTGTGCACCACACCAATAATCAGGAGGCTATAGGATATTTAGGATTGGTTTCCATTCTTCTCACTCTGAGATCGTGCCTTAGAGCTGTGTTATAAGTTGGACCCCTCTAACGAATTTCTTTCCCTTACCGTATGCCTCCGCGTAAGGCAACCCGGGCCCAGAAGGGCAAGCGGCGAGGAGCTGCAGTAGAGTTCGAAGGTTACGAGGCACATGCCCAATCATCACGAGGTGCTTCATTCGGGGAGTTCTGCGACGTCACCAGCCCCAGCAGAGTCTAGCACAGCGGCAGCAGTTCCTACTGCGGCCATGAGATTTGAACCTTCAGTTCCACGACCAGCAGCAAACAGTATAGATTGCAAAGAGACGACCCGGTTACTATCTATGGATTTAGCGACCAGAGAGTATATTATGTACCGATTTATCACGGGTCTTGATGACTATTTAAGAGAGGGTTGTGCAAGAGTAGCTCTTCAGTCAGGCTTGAGCATGGCCTGTGTACGGGCTTATGCGCAACAGGCCAAGAAACGTAAGGATCGACAGACTAATCAAGGACAGCAGAAGAGGCCGTCGGCGAAGTCCTTTGATAACTTTCGAGGCGGACCTCTGCCAGCAGATGGTTATGCACCTCCACGATGCAGTGGTCCTCTGCACCGGGCGTTCGAGGTATGCGGAGTTGGTCGAGCTCGAGGCTTCCGATTCACGATACTGCGTAGGTTCGGCCGGCCGGATTCAGTTTTTCCCAATGTTCCACGATGTAGCGCGTAAATCGGGGAATGTCATCTTTTTGTTGGTGCTTGTTTTACCTGCGGCCGTCCGGGCCGTGTGTCGAAAGGATGTCCTAGTAGGAGGGATGTAAGTAGGAAGACTCGCCTTGAGGATCGGTGACGATTCATCATCTTCCTAAGCTATGCACCCAGGCGGGATTGATTAGAGCAGCGGAGGAGTGAAAGCAGATGAGTCGGTATATCCTTAACCCTCTAGAGATTGTATGTGTGATAAGATAAGTGTATCTTAAGTGGTATGTTCAGATAGGATTGTGTAAATTGTGATTAGAAATCATGGTTAGTTAAAAGGGTAAGATTGGGGATAGGGAAAGTGCGAGCCTTAGAGTTTTATACGTAGAGACCTTAGAGGTAAGGCCATCTCGAGTAAAAGATGTATTTTTATGTTTGACCCTTATCGGAGTGCATAGTACACGTGAGATATGTTTGTGTGATAAGTCCCTGTGTGGTATGAAATGAAAGAGGGTAGTTGAGCTAAGAAGACCATTAGGTTTTCGTGACTCAATGAGGAGATTGTTCCGGATTGGGGAACGAGAGTTTTGCGCGATAGCGGGGCGGGTTGCGGACCGATCGCGGGTCAACCCGTGGCCTGCGTTGTGGTGGGGTCAGTTCGGGGTGGTCCTGCCAGGTGGTGGGGTCACGAGGGTGTTAGGCCCAAGTTTAGTTAACCAGCGTATGAGTTCGTGGATGCGTTCGACCAGTAGTCGGGCCGATGAGGTCAGCCCATCTTATCTTTTAGTCAAGACCGTTTACTCGGCAGAGGGTTATGCGAGATGTTATATATCAGGAAGGTTGTAAGACTGCACGGGGTTCCTACTTTTACTATGGCAGGCAGTGGAGCCCAGGTTACGGCTATTTCTTTTCTGGAGGTTTTACCAGGCAGGGTTAGGAACTTCGGGTGAGTCTCGATGTCGCGTTCGCCCTCGGGCCGGTGTTTGGATTTCGGGGTAGTTTGTGAGGATTGTTGTCTCTGTTGAGAAGTGTTTTATAGCTACCATTTGATTCGGATGTCGCCTTATGAAGCCTTGTAGGGGCGGAAGTGTAAGTTCTTGCGTAGATTGGTTCGATGTTGGCAAGGTTGGATAGTTGGTTCATACTTGTTTTGGCGGGATGTGGATAGGGTGAAGCTTATCGAGGAAGAGGTTATTGGCGGCTCGAGTCAGCGAAGTCATGCGGATAATCGGCGGCGCTTGGAGTTGAGTTGACGGTGGATCTTCTTGAAGGTACCACCGGAAAGGGTGTGGCGAGTTTTGGAAAGCGAGAGGAACTTAGCCTGAGGTACTTGGAGCGTTTTAGATCATTGGAAAATAGGCCAAGTTGCCTATAGGTTAGCATTGCCGTCCGACGTAGGAGGCAGTATGTCCGGTCTTTCATATTGTTATGTTCGTAAAAGTATCGGAAATCCATCCAGAGTGTTCCCAGTTAATGATGACCAAGTTGGAGGTAATAACCCAGAGATTTTGGAAACTGACGAATGAAATGTGGTAAGTTATGAGAAGAGTTCGAATGCGAGAAAGTGCGACGAGTAAGGAAGAAGCGGCAGTGTTAAGAACATAGATGTGATCATTTCTTTTGTAAAGTGAAGATGCGAAGGGAGTATATTTTAGACCTCGGGTGGGAGCTTTTGTGATGTTAGAGGTGTTCCCTCGTGGACTTGGATGTAAGTATTCGTGCGTGTGTTATTTTGTGGCCAGGTGTGGCATTGGCAACTTGTTTAAGTTAAGAGGAACTTTATCGTTATCCGTATCGAGAAGGAACATTCGTGACGAATGTTTCTAAGGAGGGGAGAATGTTATACCCCGTATTTCCAGAGTATGTACGTGAGGGCGTACGTATAAAAGTTTAAGCCTTAAGTTAGGCAAGGACCGAAAATTTTGTGCACAACACCGCGAAAAGAACCGTTTCGACGAAGCGTTTTACAAACTTTGCGAAGGAAAATTCGGCTATGTCATTGATAATTTGTGCAGATTTTTCCGAGAGATGAAATATTGTGGACCAACGAGAGGGTGACACTTGTCACCCTCAAGTGTACGAAACTTGGACGTTTTCCTTGCCTTTTCCTTGGTCAAGGATTAGGTAGGATATTTGTGTGGTAGATTGATAAGATGGGACCCACACACACTTGTCCAAATCTTGACCTTACACTTGCCTACCACTTGTCTTGATCTTGGCCATTGGTTGGCCTATAAATACTCCTTTAGTTGATGAACTTCTTCATCCACAAAATATTTCCCAAGTCTTGAAATCCTTCCCCTCTCTGGAGAGCTCTAGCCGAGAGCACCTCTACCCCCTTTCTAGTTGTGCTAGCCGAACCCCCTCCCCCTTTGTGAGGCCCATGGCCGAGAAACACCTCCCCCTTCCTCGTGGTTTTGGCCGATAAACACCTCCCCCCCCCCCTCTTGAGTTGTTATCGTAAAATACTACCCCCCCCCTTGGTAGAAAATACTCTCCAAGTATAGTTACTATTTCAAAATACCTTGGCCCAAATACCTTGTAGTATTCCAAGGTTACACCTATACTAAAAGCCCAGAAATACTACTATACTTCCCTTCAGTCACAAAACGAAACCCTAAGGAAAATCTTCACAGTTGGTTGAAGTATTAAGAAGAAGTTGCGTAGAACTTCTAAGGGTTGTTTGGAGCGGGTTGGAGCACCCGGAGTAGGAGCTAAACGTTGCTCAGGATCGACATTAAAACTTGGATAATTTTGGGTTTATCGAGGTAAATACTCTTGACCTTCTATTGTAATTGGAAATTACATACTGTAGTTGTATAGAAATGAATATAAGATTCATAGAAGAGGATTGAACTGTAATAGAAGGATATTCTGAGAAAAGACTTGAGCGAAATCACATCGAGAAGAATATTAAAGTAGAAGATTAAAGCTGTACTTACATAGAATTTGTATTCTGATGAACTTATATAACCTTTATAGGTTGAATGTTCTGCGAGTAGCATGTACTACTTGAAAGGTGGACAAGGCTAGTCGGGTTATAGCCGTGGAGCGCTTTGCTAATAGTCGATAATCGTCGCGAGGTATGTGATTCTTCCTATCCTCTTGAGCATGATATTTTAAAATAATATATATAGTACGGTAGACGTACATGTGTTAACTGAACGTAGTTTTACGGCAATGTCTTTTGACTTAAGCCTGAATAATAAGAATCTTGAAGTAATTCAAGAGAATTAAGAAACCTTTTTGAAAGAAGGATAATACTTGGTTTTGAAAGCTTAAGAAGTTATACTAGCTTTATGGGAAGTTAGGTATAACGACTTAAGAGAAATAAAAGGAACGGTTTACTTAATTACTTATGAAAGCCTTATATTAATTTCGGAAATGAGAATAAGTATCGAACAAACCACAGCAGCGCTAATAAAGGGAAATGTATTGACTAATAAAGTATTATTAAAACCAGTAGAAACCTCCATCTGCATAGAAGCTAAGATGAGACAAAATGATATTACATTTCCTAGATCATGGCTGCTCTAATAAGATTGTTATGAACAAGAATAACCTACTCACACATAAGGCATATGCTTCTCAAATTGTTTTAAAGGAGAATTATATTAGTAAGTGATTAATACTACGAACTATGAAACCTTTCGAAAATAAAAGACTCGAGTAATTGAACTTAGGCAAACTTGGACGTTTGGAAAAGAATGTTGTTGCTTGATATTAAAAAGGAAAATGTTTTGGTTTACTTAAAAAGATAGTCACTCTATTTTTGATACTACGGGTATCGGGTGACTTTTGTGAAAGAAACGGAACTTTTTAAAGAATTAATGTATGAAGTACTTTGGGGTTGAAACCCGAACTTGTTGTCATAAAATAGAAAGTACCTTGGGTGAATAACTTGACTATGTTGGTTTGTGATAGCCTTGTAATACTTTCTTGATTGGTTTGATAAGTAATCATGTTATGATGCTACGTGTGTTAGTGTCTTATAATGTTTGTGTAAAGGGTTTCCGCTGCGTGCTTATGTTGATTAACGATAAGCCGTTGTCTTTATATTATCACATACCCGCGACTTGATATCACGAGGCTTGCCACCCTTGATGCGGTCTATCACGGCTATGCGGTGTGTGACTATGCGGGCGGCGGTATGCTCGAGATTGATCATTCGGGTGTTTTATCCGACGCGGGGATGCCTATGCGATGCGTGTGACTATGCGGTCTATGAGACTATGCGGTGCGGGAGTCGGGGAAGGTACAGGGGTTAGCGCCCCGTCGTGGAATACCTCGTGCGGGCCTATGTGTGGCCTATGCGAGCAACGGTATGCTCGAGGACTAGGCGCGCACATTGATGCGAGGCGAGTGGCGGCCGATCATGTAGTGCGATGCAGAAAGACCCGTGATACAGTTTTATAGCATTATTGGTACTGTGGGTTTTAGTAGTCGGCTATGCCTTCATACTTACCCCGTACAGTTTTATTATGACACATGTGGGACCTGGTGTTCATGTGTATTCCTTGGTGCTTTTATATCATGAACTGCCGGCAGTGAGGAAGGAATTCCACGGGCATGATTGATGTTGTCGGCGTGAGACCCATAGTTATATTTGAGTGATGACTTTGAGGGCGTGAGTCCCTGACTTGACATAACTGCTTATTTATTGTGAACTGTAGTTTTGTTATCATACATGTCTCCTGCTTTATATAGACTACTATGATTTCATTCTGATTTTGATTTCACATACTTGGTACTGTTATCGACCTCCTTGGCTGTGTTCATGCCGCAGTAAGTACACGATTGTTGATCCTCGCTCATGTCGCGATTCGGCGTTTGGGAAGCTCCGTTTCTCGGAGGCTTATCGATGGTATAGTCCCATCGTTGTAGGTACTTACATTCGGGGTATGGCGGGGCCTGTCCGCCATTGTTGTCATATCATTCTTAAGTGCATGTATTTGTTGTGGCGAGTTGTAAATAGGGATATAAGCGTTCTAGTTGTTATATATATATTAGAAAGGCAAGTTTTCTCAGATGAACTGTTTCATATTTCATATTATGTCATGTCTTGTTTTATATTCCGCTGATTTCTCTGATGTATGTCTACTTGGGTGCCCGGGTAAGGCACCAGTCACGTGCCCGGGTTCGGGTCGTGACATCTTCTAAGGGCTTCAAGTGGCGGATTAAAGTGTCAAGGTGAGGCTCTAAGTTGCTAGGGAGCGACTTCGGATCTTGAAGTGGATTAAGGCTCGCTAAGGTAGCAATCTTGTTCTCTTAAGTATTATAAGATTACATATTGTTGTAGTATTACTGTCACGACCCGTTCGGGCGTGGTAGTGCCTTACGGGCACCCAGTAGACATACATCAGGTAACCAACGAATATAAACTTGCAAACATGAAACGATGTAAAATAAGAACGATCTATCCAAATAAAAGTTGCCTTTCGGCATGTATATAAATACCAAAAGTGAGCGATTACATCCCAACTTTACAACGGGACTACGGACCTCTGCAGAAGGTGTAAACACTATGACGGACAGGGGCCGTCATACCCCTGAATGTACAAAATATCTACAACACCAGGGAGAACCGTACCAAAAGTCGAGCCTCCGGAGAAATGGAGCTCCTGACACCTGAGTAAAGATCCTAAGAATGAGGATCCACCACCTGCTTTCCCTTACATGCGGCATGAACGCAGCCCCCCGAAGGAGGTCAGTACAACAGGTACCAAGTATGTGAAACTTTAAAGTACTGATATGTATAATTATAACATTTTAAAACCAATTCACAAATATGTACGAAACAACCAAGTTAACCGCACATAGTGCCACATCATAAATAAGAGCAAAAATAGATATAATGTAACTGGTCTTTTCTAGGCCGCTAATGATCGAAGCAAGGCCAATCGCCCATAGTATCATTATGCGAGCCTAATCCTGGAACTCCCGCAGTCCGCATAGGCCCCAGGCCGCGTGAGGTATTCCTCGCATCGGGGTAGCTAACTGCGGCATCGTCACGGACTCCGCGATCCGCGTAGCCCGCATAGACGCGTGAGGTATTCTCGCATCGGCGTAACACACCGGTGATCATCCTGGAACTCCGCTGACTCGCATAGGTCCATGGACCGCGTGAGGTATTCCTCGCATCGGGGCGGCTAACCCACGACATCGTAACAAGTCAGGAGGGTGAGTGATATAATACTAACACAGCGGTTTATCGTTAAACAACATAAGCACAACAAGAATAACCTCCTTACACAAGCGTCACAAGATACTAACACACGTAGCATCATAACATGTTTATCAAACCAACTTACCATACCTTCAAACATCATTTCAAGTATTTGATAAACAAATAATTAAACCGTTTCTTATCTTTCTTAAGTCATTATAGCTAACTTCTCATAAAGCTAGTATAACACTTAAACTTTTTATGAAAACCAAGTATTACTTTTCTTCCAAAATGATTCATAACTCTTTTTGAAGTATTCAAGATTCTTATTAATTAGAACTCAAGTCCAAAGACATCAAAGTAAAGCCAAATTTAGTTTAACACACGTACGTCTACCGTACTATATATATTTCACAAATATCATGCTCAAAGGGATAGGAAGAATCACATACATCCTCATTAAATCCACTTGCCAAGTCGGATATGTCGCGCGCAGAGTGTCAACCTATAATAGTCAAAACACGCCTATCAACTTCTAGTTTTACGTGGGATTCTTCTAAGTAAGATTTCTCTTAGTCTACAAAAAATTGGGCAGCACCTCCCCCGTTTCTACTCAATTCTCCACCTTTTTCAAGGCCCGATAACAGTAACCAACATGCCATAAATAAGGCGCAATAATTCCGAAATTTAAAGAAGGGGATCACACGCCCAAACGGAACGCGATTAACAATCTTCCCCTTAACAACAACAATAATTAAAGAAGGGGATCACACGCCCAAACGGAACGCGATTAACAATCTTCCCCTTAACAACAACAATAATTAAAGAAGGGGATCACAGCGCGAAGCGAACGCGATTAACAATCTTCCCTTAACAACAACAATAATTAAAGAAGGGGATCACGCCCGAAGCGGAATCGATTAACAATCTTCCCTTAACAACAATGTAAATACAATCCAAAGTAAATCTGATCCTTAAGTTGGGGTCCTTGGCCAACTTTTACAATTTACTTATCCAATTACTTCATTAGTCATCCAACTTATATTCCAATCTTAATATAAGTTATAGTTTCTTTGTTGTTAACTTCTTAGCAAGTAATGGATACATTTTTACCATTTTAATGGCTAATATGCCAATTCTCCTTTTAACAAGTTAACAAGATCCAAATCTTTCCTTTTATCTCATACTCCATAATATACTTCCAATATATGTATAATATCCAATATACATAATAATCAACTTCACAAAGAGGTTAAAGTTCATTACCTCAAAATAGCCCAAAAATATCCAAGAACTTAAAGTCGTTCCTAAGCAAGTTTTAGCTCCAAATATTTGTGTTCCAAACCACCACAAGTCACCTTTAGAAGTTCCTAACCAACTTCTATTCAAGAATTAACTCCAAAAAGTGAAGAACACTAAGGCTCCATTTTTGGCATGCTCTCGGCCAAGGGGGGTTTTTAGAGGCTAGGGTGTGAAATCTTGTCTAACTCTTGGTTACTAATCTTCCTAATACATTAAGGAAGAACACTTAGAAGTTTAAGAATTATTGGACAACAATTGCTCAAAAATTGGGGCTTTGGACGAGAACACTAGGAAAGGGAGAGAAAATATTTTCATGTCTTGAAATATTCTAAGTGTTGAAGATTTTCATCAACTAGAGGTGTTTATATAGGACAACCAAGGGTTAGGATTGAAACATGTGTATGGTATAGATTTAGGACAAGTGTTTGTGTGGCTCCCTTTGTCCACCACCTCACAAATACCATGCAAGACTTTTGGCCACTTATCTTGCCCACTAACTTGCATAAAAACCGTCCACTATGCCATGCAAGACTTTGGCCACTTGTCTTGCCCACTAGTCTTGAAAAACGTCCACCCATGCCCACTTGGGGTGACACATGTCGCCCTCCTATTGGTCCAAAATATTTATCTCTCGGAAAAATTCCATAGTTGGTTAAAATATTGAAAACGTAAAATTTCTTTCACAAGGTTCGGAATATTTTCCATCGGAAAACAATTCTTTCATTCTTACCCTAATTAGGGTTTATACCTTCGTACGTACGTCCTTACATACATACTCCGGAGCTACGGGGTATAACATTCTCCCCCCTTAGAAACATTCGTCCCGAATGTTCCTTCAAGATTCAATTAAATCAGATAACGACATAGTCCCTCATAACTTGAACAATTTGCAAATACCACATATGGCCACAATAGAACACTTAAGTACATATGACAATTAAGTTTTAACAAGTAGAAAAGTGAGTTACCTGGAGGTGTGGGGAATAAGTGAGGATACTACGCCTCATGTCCTCCTCTTCCCACGTCATCTCTGCATTCTCGTTCGCCATAAGACCAGCGGAAGCCACATCCTTTGTCGCGATCGCCTAACTTTGACGATCGAGTATCGCTATGGGAATCTCCTCATACGATAACTCCTCTGTCACTGGACATCATCAATCGGGTGCACTCAGAGCGGATCTCCGATACGTCTCTCAACATAGAAACATGAAAAAGCTGGATGTCTTGCCTCCAGATCGGACGGCAGATCAACTCATAGCAACCTTGCCTACCCTACGGACAATATGATAAGGCCCAATGTACCTTGGGTGAGCTTCCTTTCTTCCCAAACCTCATCACACCTACATGGGTGACACCTTGAGAAAACCCGATAGCGACCTCAACTCCAAATGTCGGCGTCGATGATCTGCGTCGACTTACGCCGACTACGAGTTATCAATAACGCTCTGGATAAGCTTCACCTTATCCACCTGCTGAACCAAGTGCGGCCCGACTAAGCGCACCTCGCCCATCAAACCAGCCTATCGGTGACTGCACTTCTCTCGTATAAGGCCTCGTAAGGCGCCATGCGGATCTTTGGGTGGTAGTTTGTTATACGCGAAACTCTACTAGCGGCAAATGATCCTCCCTACCCCACGAAATCAATAACACGGGCTCGCAACATATCCTCAAGTTATGCGGATGATGCGCTCTGCTGTCCGTTGGTGCGAGGATGGAATGCGATCGAGGCTCGCTGCGTCCCTAATCATTTACGGAAAGACCTCCAAGTTAGCGAAATGGCGGGCTCCTGTCGATAAGATAGATATAGGTACCCCATGCAGTCTCATGATCTCTCGGATGTAAAGTCTAGCGTAATCCTCGGTCGAAAAAGTCATCCTGACGGGAAGAAAGTGGCCGGATTTCGTCAGCCTGTCGACGATAACCCAGATGGAATCATGCTTCCTCTGAGTGCGAGGTAACCCTGTAATAAAGTCCATATTGATCACCTCCCACTTCCATGTCGGAATCTCTATAGCCTGCAACAACCCACGGGCCTCCGGTGCTCCACTGACCTGCGACAACTCGGGCGAGCAACAAACTACGTAACGTCCTCTTGAGCCGTCCCACCAATACACAGATCGAGGTCGTGGTACATCTTTGTCGACCGGATGGATGAAATGCATGTGTGCTTCCTAGAACTCTTTGTCGAAGTCTGCAATATCTGGAACACACACGCCCTCAAACCTTAGCACCCGTGGTGCTACCTCAAATGGACCGCTTCCTCACGAAGAGTCGTATCACGATACCGTGTCATAATCAGATCCTCATCGCCGCCTCTTCACCTCATCGGCGATGGAAGACTCGGCAACCTCTCGAACCGAACCCGCTACTATCGAGAATCAATCAATCGGACTCGAGGCTCGCTGGCGATGTAACTCGCGGACCATGCCCCTTCTGCGGTGCACATCGATAGACTACCCATGAACCTACGACTAAGGGCATACGCCACTACATTGGCCTTCCTGGGTGGTATAGGATATCGACATCATAATCCTTGAGTAGTTCTAACCACCGTCTCGCAAGTTCGACTCATACGGTGAAGATATCTTTGGAGGCTCTTGTGGTGCGTGTAAATATCCACATGAACTCCATACAAATAATGTCTCGGATCTTGGCGTGAATCACTGCGCGACTCTAAGACATGTGTGGGGTAGTTCTTCTCATGCTTCTTGTTTGTCGAGATCGTAAGCTATAACCTTGCCTCGCTGCGTCAACACACATCCAAGCGATGCGGCGGCATCACAATAAACCACGTAGTCGTGCGGACCTGCGGAAGAGTAAGAAGCTGAGGCGATCGTCAACCTCTCGTTCAATAAGCGGAAGACCTCCTCACAAGCATTAGATCACTGAAACTTAGCGCGCCTAAGTCGGCTTGGTCAAAATCTTGAAATAGAAGCAAACTTCTCCACAAACCTCGGTAGTAACATGAGGCCCAATGCGCGCCTGTAGGGGTAGTAGGTGCAGGCCAACTCATCGCCTCGATCTTTGCGTATCCACCGAATACCATCGGCCCGACAATGTGCCCCGAAGCGCCGAAGCCAGCAAAACTCACACTTGAAAATTTGGCATACAACCTGGTCGGAGAACTCGGCCCGTCGCCAAATGTTCGCGTGCTCTGCTCAGCGAGAATAAATCAAGATCTCATCAATGAATACAATCAAAAACGTATCCAAAAATGGCTTTAACACTCGGTTCATCAAATCCATAAATACTGCCGGAGCATTGGTCAAGCCGAAAGACATGACCCTGAACTCATAGTGCGTCTGGTCGGAATGCGATCCTAGGGACATCAGTCTCCCTAACACGCACTTTGATGGTAACGGATCGTAGGTCTATTTTTGAGAAATACCTCGCACCACGCATGGTCGAACAAGTCATCAATCACGGGAAGGGGTATCATTCTTAATAGTCACCTTGTTGCACATGTCGACACACGTGCGCGGCGTCCATCCTTCTTCTTCACAAACAATACTGGCGCTCCCGGGGAGAAACACTAGGCGATAAAGCCGCTTCTCCGGCAAATCTCTCGGTGGTCCTTCAACTCTCTCAACTCGGCGGTGTCGTCATCCTGTATGGCGAAATGGATATAGGCCGAGTGTCTGGCAGCACATCGATGCAAAACTCAATCTCCTCTCGGGAGGGATACGGGAGGTCGTGCGGGAACACGTCGGGAACTCTCGACTCTGGGGAATTGAAGGTGCAGTATCGATCGGTGTATTTTATATACACTTTTAGTCGTTTTTAGTTAGTCTTTTGTCCCTTTTTGTACAAATAAGTGTCGTATTAGGATAGATTTTCTTTCTTTTGAGTCAAAGTGGTTAAAATGGCCAAAGGCGGAAAAAGGAGCTAAAGAGGGCAAAGCGGAGGTTCGAGCTAAGCGAGAAAGTGGCGAGCAGGCAAAAGCCGGACCAGCCGCGGCACCTCCTCTGATCGAGCGGGCGCGGCGCTAATCATCGAGAGAGGCTGAGAGGTTCCAGCGCGCGCGCCACGACAGAGATCGGGCTGGCGCCAAATCACCAGTCTTTGCAGGTTCGCGCGCGGCACCAGCGAGGCAGCGCGTAGCGGAAAATCGAGTTTTAGGCGAAATTGCAGGCGGGCACGAAGGAAAAGTTTGAGGCGGTTTTGACTATAAAAGGAAACCCTAAGCGGTTCTAAAGGGTTCCCTTTCTTGCACAACACAAGGTTTTCTTGGATTGAAGATTGGAGACCCTAAACTTAGTAATTTTATTTTCTTTTCTTTCTTTTATTTCAGTTTTGTATGATGAACTTTGAATTAGTTCTTGTCATGTCAATGACTAGGAACTAATTCTTTTATAGGGCTTTCCATGTTAATTCACTAGAAACTTATGTTATGAATTAATGTATGTTGTGGTTATTCTTCTTTGAGAGATTTATCCAATAATTGCTTTGAATGCTTGGTAATTAATTGACAACTAATTATCATTATATGATTTCTAATCAAACTTCGAAAGGAGGAGGTTGTGAATATCTTTGTAAGTTGGGTAGACATATTTTGGATTGGGGATGAAAATACCTCAATTATTTATGTAGCGTTAATGAGAGGCTTAACAACCTAATTTCGCGTAGTGCGTGACGGTTAACTAGGTTTTGTGCTTAATCCTCCTATAAAGTTATCCTTATCACGAAAGGTAGAAAGGTGCAATCTGGGGTTGAGTGTTTATATATCATACTTGGGAATATAAAACGATTTCGTAAACCTGCTAGCTCCGAGAGAAGAAAGCCATAATTCATTGCATTAATAAATAACATAAGCGGATAGTTGAGGAGACATGGAAGCCCTATTCCCATCACAACTGAAGTAAACTTATAGTTAATTAGCTTTTATAATTGTTAGTTATAAACCACAAAATCAAATATTGGTTACCAAAAGATAGATAGTTGGTAATTGAACCCTAATCCTTGTGGACGATATTCGGTCTTACCAAGACTATATTACTTGTCACGATAACGTGCACTTGCGTTAAAGTGTGTGCATCTTTTCGCGCATAAAGTTTTTGGCGCCGTTGCCGGGGATTAGGCATAGTTCAATATCAAATTTATCTATTTTTAATTTCTAATTTGGTTTTTAATTTTTATTTTATTTTTACGTTTTTTTTCGTTATTTTCGGTAAAAATCAGGGTGCCGTGATTTGTTGTCCGTTTTTGATCTATTTCAGGAAATCAGTTTATGCGAAGGAGAAGAGGGGCAGACACTCTTGTTCCCTTCAATCCAGAGATTGAGAAACCACATGTAAGCGAGCAGAAAGAATCGGCGGATTCTGACCTTGATAGAGATGGACGGTGTTCAAAACAACAACATGATGTGAGAAGGGTTAGGTGAAAATCAACCCAATCCAGGAATACCTCGGCAAGTACCTATGGATGTCGAGGAAAGAGTTCAAGTCCAGGCAGAAAGAAGCTTAGGAGACTATGTGCTGCCTAGAGTGAATGGAGCACAGACATATATTAGGCTCCCTGCCATAGGAGCAAACAACTTTGAGATAAAACCGGCGATTCTGAGCATGGTACAGCACACAGTGCAATTTGGAGGACTGCCATCGGAGGATCCACACATGCACATAGCTAATTTCTTGGAGCTATGTGCAACTTTCCGAATATAATGGCGTTCGATGATGCCGTCAGATTGAGGCTCTTTCCCTTCTCACTCAGGGATAGAGCAAAAGTATGGTTGAATTCCCTGCCGGATGATTCGATTTTTACATGGCACGAGCTGGCGCAGAAATTCCTAGTCAAGTTCTTTCCCCCATGCAAAGCAGCAAAACTGAGAGGGAAGTTGAACAACTTCTACCAAGCAGATGAAGAGTCCTTATATGAAGCTTGGAAAAGGTTCAAAGACTTGCAGAGAAAATGCCCACACCATTGCATTGAGTTGTGGAAATTGGTCAACATCTTCTATAACGGTGGCGGTACAACGAACCATTATAGATGCACGGCGGTGGGGCATTCATGATGAAAACAACCCACGCGCTCACGAGTTATTAGAAGATATGGCCACCAACAACCGTATCACGAGAAGAGATCAACGAGTGGGAGGAGAGAAAGTGGGGTCCACGCGAAATAGATGTCATTCTTTGCCTTGAATGCCCAGTGGCCCTTTTGGCGAAAACGATTGCAACATACTGATGTCGATAAATGCGGTGCAGATGCCTAAAAGGCATGAAATATGTGGTGGCCCACATACATTCGATAGGTGTCCTTGGTGATCCTAATAATATACCAATGGAAGCGGCGAGTGTCGGTAGTGGTAACTACGGAGGCCACAAAAGAATCCATACTCGACAACATAATCCGGTGGAGGAATCACCCAAATTTCTCATGGAGGAGACCGGGGCAGCAGAATCAATATAGGGGCGATGCGAACAGCGAGAATCGAGTAGCGACCGCCACTCGAGCCCGCGGCCTCAGCAGTTCAATGTACCGTTCGTGAAAAGCGACAGTGAGGCGGCTTTGTTGGCACTTTTCGCGCGCTCGAACCAGATTCGTAGCGAAGCTAGATCCTCGTTGAATTTGGAAACACAAGTGGGTCAGCTAGCAAAGCAAGCAAGCAGGCCACGGTACGCGCCAAGCAACACAGGTAAATCCGAGGGAGCAATGCGAACGATACAATTGAGAAGTGGCAAGCGGTTGTAGCAGATCACCTCGGCGATAGTTGAGCAAAAGCGAGAGATAGAAAAGAGAAGGTGATTGAACCTAGCCCGGTAGTAGAAAACTCGGAGAAGGAGTATCTGAGAAGATCCCATTCCCAGGAGACTACGGCGGAAGGCGGTTGATAAACAATTCTCCAAATTTTTGGAGACATTGAAGCTGCATATCAACATACCTTTTATAGAGGCTTTGGAGCAGATGCCCTCTATTTCAAGTTCATGAAGGAGATCTTGGGAAGAAGAAAAAGCGGCGATGCGAAATAGTAGCAGCGGAGGAGTGTAGTGCTATCTTGCGAGAAGAAGTTGCCACCAAAACTAAAAGACCCGTGGAGCTTCACTACGCACTTGCGGTGGGCGGGGTGACATGCGACAAGGTTACGTGCGATTTAGGGGCAAGTATAAATCTGATGCATCTATCGGTATTTAAGCGGTTGGAGTTAGGTGAGGCCAACCAACCACGATAAGCTCGCGGTGGCGATGGGGCGGTGGTTCATCGAAGGAAGATTGAGGGCGTGATTGTCAAAGTAGGAAAATTCTTTTTTCCTGCGGACTTCCTCATTCTTGACATGGAAGAGGATGCGGAAATCCCTATCATATTGGGGAGACCATTCCTAGCAACGGGGAGAGCCTTGATCGATGTAGAAAGAGGAGAGTTGACATTGAGGGTGGAGAAGGAAGAAATGGTGTTTAAAGTTTTTAAACACATCATTGAGCCACCAACCATGAATAGGTGCTTTGCAATCATCACCATCAATCCCCCCTGTGAGCCCGTACAAGTCAACAAAAGGGAGATGAGCCCACGAAAGCAGGCATGGTTTGCCAAACCTCCACAACAGCAGGTATGTGTTCCTGAACTCCCCCTTAATGATAATGCTAAGAGGAGAAAAAGAAAAAGAAAACGCAAAATGTGGAGAAAATGGGTTAGTTGTGGGCTTGACCCACCCCACGTCTATTAAACTAAGGAACTTGCGTCCGGCTAAAATACGTTAAAGACAGCGCTACTTGGGAGGCAACCCAAGGTATTTTTGATTTATTTTGCTTTAATATAGTAATTTCTTTAAGAACGGTCTCACGGAGGTAGTGTTTGTGTTGTGATTGTGAGTATAGGCAAATAAACTAAAGGCGGCGAAGAAAAGCGGGATTTCGGAAAAAGCGGGTAGCGCATGGCGCCGGGCAGGGCGCGGCGCGAAAAAGCGAAAAGCGAAGTTTAGCGCGCGGCGCCAGGCGAGCGCGGCGTAAAAATCGAGAAAAATTGCCAAGTCTAGCGCGCGGCGGAAATTCGAAGAGTCTGCGAACATTGGGCGCGCGGCTAAAGCGAACGCGACGAAGTGGAAATCCAGAAATTAAAAGACGTCCAAAAATCAGATTTTCCCCAATTTTAAAACCAAAACCTAACCCCCTTCTCCACAAAACCCACGAAAATCCACAATTTACCCACAAATCCTCCACAAATCAAACTCAACCACAACCAAAACTCTTAAATTCCTAGAACCCTCAGCCATCTCTACCAACAAAAACCCCATTCCATTGCCTCAAATCACCATTAGAAGCAAGAACACCTTGAAGAACACCATAAAAAGGTAATCTTCATCCTTTCTTGAAAGATTTCAGTAGTTAAAGAAGGTAGTAGTTTGGAGAAGTATTGCATTGTGAAGTAGTTGGGGTGCTGAAAAATTGGTTGTGAAGTTTAGAGAAGAAGTAGACAAGGAGGGTGTGGGTATTGGGTAGTAGAGTTGAAGTTTGGGGGTGTTTGTGTTTTAGCTGCTAAATTGTTGATTGTGTTGGGGAACATTTGTGCTAATAAGTTGTAAGCTGCAGAAAGTGTTTTAACCATGTCCACCAGAAAGAGAAGAGCCTCCACATCCACCCCAGCCCCACACTACGATAATACTAGGTTTGTGAGCTACCAAGCCTTCCAAAGATACAAAAAGCTTAGTACTAGGCCCTTAATCCCTGAAAGGGGAATGGACTATCAAAGGGAGTCGTTTGGGGAAGAGGATGTTTATGAGCCCATTCGGGCAATGATTGAGATAATGGGGTGGAGGAGATTTGTAAATCCGTAGAAGATAGCACCAATGAACACAACAATGGTGCGCGAATTCTATGCCAACTTTCCGGAGAGGGTGGACAACGAATGCTTTGTAAGGGGAAGATATATGCATGTGACGGCAGAAGCAATAAATATGACTCTAAAAACAGTTGATGTTGAAGGAGGAATTGGTGATCGGAGCCATTTTAGAACATGGTCTAGGAGCACCGACAACATCAACTGGAATACCGTCGCAAACACAGTGAGCTACCCTGGGGCTGCTTTTGATATTGCGAGAAATGGGTCAAGAGCGGCGAGTGCGATTCAACAAAGCGACCAAGGGTTGGCTATATTTCGTCGATGCGTATGATTCCATTCACGTCTTCACGAGTGCGGAAGATAGGATTAAGGCGATATATGGAATTATGAGGGTTGGCGATTGATGTGGGGAAAGAGATAGTGCGAGCATTGAAGAAATCAGCGAGTTGGTGACAAGCGGTGGATTAGGACATGGCTCACTTATCACCAGTTTATGCCACATGAATGGGGTCCCAGTCCTACCCACTGATACTAATGAGAGAAACCAATTGCCTGTGTCCTATGGGATAGTGCACTCTTTCCCAGACCCAAGGTCCCCAGTGAGAATAAGAGCGAACCACGCGCGTAGCAGAGGCGCCATGGGCGAAGATGAGCACGAAATAGAGCCTCGATATGCGGCGGGGCTAGCCACCAGCTACCACAGTTCAGAACCCTCGATTACCATGATGGAGCAATTGCTTGAGAATCGGATGAGGATGATGCGGATTTGGACACGATGATACAAGGGCAAAGAAACGAGACAACAAATCAGCGAGATGAGTTCCTGTTGATCGATGGTCCATGCACTATCGTACCACCACCACCATTTTAGCCAAGTCTGTAAGTGTCTTATTTTCCTTTATTGTCTTTGAGTCTACACACATTGGGGACAATGTGTGATTTAAGTTTGGGGGGGTGTTTTATTTGTGTTTTATTTGTGTTTTTGTTGTTTTATGTATTTTTGAGTCACAATTTTTTTTTTCTTTTAAGTCATAATTGCCTGTCAAAAATCATGTATGCTGTAGTTGCTAGAAACACCTAGTGAAGTAAGGTGGAATAATGTAATGGAATTAGAAGCAACTATCTAAACACTTAGGTTAGATATGCCAAAAACTCACAAAATCTGTCTATTTGGAGTCTCTTGCTTGAATTGTGCATGCTAAATGATGAATAATTATGTGTTATGATTGCTTGCTATTTGAGGCGAAATAGTTAGGATATGCATGTTAGGGAGATGACTCAGGCATTTCTTTGATAGTCAATTCTTACCACTCTTTTCTATCCCGGACTTTAAAAGTATCCCTAGTCAGCCCCATTTAGCCTAAAAATTGAAACTTCTTCTTTGACACCCTATATTTCCACAAATTGTGCCATAAGTAGAAATATGAAATAGTGGAATAAATTGTGTTAAAAAAGAGAAAAAAAGAGTGAACAAGCTTGTTGCACTGATAAAAGGTAATAAGAAATAGGCAAAAGCCTAAGTTTGAAGTCTTGTAATTAGTGTACATTTCACTCTCCCAAAACAAAAGAGGGGAAAGATTGATTTGAAGTGAAGAAAAGAATCAAAAGAAAAGGGAAAAATGGAAAATCTAAAGAGCTTATGGTACACAAAAAAATGAGCCTAAATGCCTATTTTTACCTACCTATACCTAAGCCTACATTACAACCCTTAAAGTCCTGAAGATCTCTTGTATGCATATCCAGGATTAGTGGAGAATAGCAAGTAAACATGCCATAGGAATTTTCTATTTTACAAGCATGATTTAGTATATTGACTTCCATTAAGCATGATAAAAATGAGTTTATGAAATATCTAGCTTAATGTGTTTAGTGTCTTTGAAATTTCATGCTACATATCCTGCGTATTATTACGCTAACCTTCCTGTTTTTCTAGATAACAAGACTGCAACAAAAGTGATCAATGTCAGTGAGTCTTTTATTTTTCGTTTTCTTGAGTCCTTTATTTCTTTCTTTCTATCTTTGCTCGAGGGCGAGCAAAGGTTAAGTTGGGGGTATTTGATCGGTGTATTTTATATACACTTTTAGTCATTTTAGTTAGTCTTTTGTCCCTTTTTGTACAAATAAGTGTCGTATTAGGATAGATTTTCTTTCTTTTGAGTGGTTAAAATGTCCAAATGGCGGAAAAGGAGCTAAAGAGGGCAAAGAGGAGGTTCGAGCAAGCGAGAAAGTGGCGAGCGAGGCAAAAAGCCGGACGGCCGCGGCCTCCTGCGATCGAAGCGGGGCAGCGGCGCTAATCATCGAGAGGCTGCAGAGGTTCAGCGCGCGGGCTACGAACAACGAGATCGGGCGCGGCGCCAAATCACCCGAAGTCTTTGCGAGTTCCGTATGGCTAGCGAAGGCATGGCGCGCAGGGAAAATCGAGTTTTAGACGAAATTGCAGGCCAGCACGAAGGAAAAGTTTGAGGCGGTTTCAGCCTATAAAAGGAAACCCTAGGCGGTTCTAAGGGTTCCCTTTCTTGCACAACACAAGGTTTTCTTGGATTGAAGATTGGAGACCCTAAACTTAGTAATTTTCTTTTCTTTTCTTTCTTTTATTTCAGTTTTGTATGATGAACTTTGAATTAGTTCTTGTCATGTCAATGGCTAGAAACTAATTCTTTTATAGGGCTTTCCATGTTAATTCACTAGAAACTTATGTTATGAATTAATGCATGTTATGGTTATTCTTCTTTGAGAGATTTATCCAATAATTGCTTTGAATGCTTGGTAATTAATTGACAACTAATTATCATTATATGATTTCTAATCAAACTTCGAAAGGAGGAGGTTGTGAATATCTTGTAAGTTGGGTAGACATATTTTGGATTGGGGATGAAAATATCTCAATTATTTATGTAAGCGTTAATGAGAGGCTTAACAACCACAATTTTACGCGTAGTGCGTGACGGTTAACTAGGTTTTGTGCTTAATCCTCCTATAAAGTTATTCTTATCAGAAAGGTAGAAAGGTGCAATCTTGGGGTTGAGTGTTTATATATCATACGGGAATATAAAACGATTTCGTAAACCTGCTAGCTCCGAGAGAAGAAAGCCATAATTCATTGCATTAATAAATAACATAAGCGGATAGTTGAGGAGACATGGAAGCCCTATTCCCATCACAACTGAAGTAAACTTATAGTTAATTAGCTTTTATAATTGTTAGTTATAAACCACAAAATCAAATATTGGTTACCAAAAGATAGATAGTTGGTAATTGAACCCTAATCCTTGTGGACGATATTCGGTCTTACCAAGACTATATTACTTGTCACGATAACGTGCACTTGCGTTAAAGTGTGTGCATCTTTTCGCGCATCAGTATCTCGGCCTCAGTATCAAATACTCGAATGAGATGGTAGATATACCCCTTCTGCACCATCTTCCTGGCCATGAGGTAAGAAATAAACTTACCCCTCGGCGACACGGTGTTCCTCCCACTCAATAACGGCTCCCGAGAAACTGGAACCGCACCAATCTCTCCTCGGTCTACATTGGCATAGCAAGCTAACCAATCCATACCCATGATCACATCAAAATCGGTCATATCCAACTCTATCAAGTCGGCCAGTGTCCGACGGCATATAGTCATGGCAAGCCACTATATACAGCTCGGCTACCATCGAATCCCCAGCTGGCGTAGCTACCTCAAAAGGGTCTATGGACTCAGGCTCTATCCCTATCCTACTAGCAATATGGGGAGATATATAGGACAAGGTAGAACCTGGATCTATCAAGGCATATACGTCACAACAAGAAACTGATAAAGTACCTGTGATGACATCCGGTGACGCCTCCTGGTCTTGGCGGCTGGACATGGCATAAATGCGGTTCTGAGGACCGCTGGAACTAGGACCCTTGCCACGACCTCTGCCGCGACCTGCTGGCCCATGAGCACGCCTCGGGGCGATGGCTATGGGAGATGAAGACCGGCTAAAGACCCTGTAGGCTGAACCCCCAAGTGTAACAAGCTCCCGCAGTAGTACCACAACTCCCGTAATGGGATCTACCATATCGAACACACTGAGTGGAAGGTGGTCTCGATCGGTTAGCACCTCTGCTACCCTGGAAGTCCGAAGTCCTGGGGCCTTGACCTGCCCCCGAATACCCTGGCTTCCCTAAAGACGGTGTAGGAGTGCTCTGAGCTGGCTACGGTGCAAATCTAGTCTGCTGCTGAGGCCGTCCGCCTCGAGAGCTACCAAAAGACCCTGTCGTCTTGGCCTTCTTCTGCTGATATCTGTCAACCCGTCGGCCTCTACGCTCCTCACACCCAAGTGCATGAGCCTGCATGCGGGCAATGTCCATGCGGTGAAGAGCTACAGAGAAAGACTACGCCAAGTAGTCATCAAGCCTGTGACGTGGCGGTGCACTCGTCCTCCATATCGCCACTAGCGGGGACATACCGAGCCAACGAGTCAAACTCACGTTGTACTCCAAGTGCGCCCGTTACGCCTCGGCGTCAAAAATATGTCGGCTCGTGCTCTCATGCGGAGGCAAGAAGTGAGTGAGAAATGCCTCTGAGAACTTCGTCCCGAATAATGGCGCGTGCTCCCGGGGCAGCTCCCATGAATCAAACGATCATTGCGGTATCACGCGGCCGATGTGAACCTAAGACCAGCGACTCGGTCTCGAATCCTTGATCACTCTCGCGATCCGTCAGAATCGGATGAACTCCTGCGGGTCATCCTCGGGCCTCGACCCATAGAACTCGCGGCTGCAACTCGAGAAAGTCCGAAGTCTCAAACTATCCAGGCCTCGGGTGAACCACGGGTACTATTGGGCTGGGCGGTCATCCGGCCTATCCTCGTGCCTCGCCACGACCACGGCTAATAATGGGCCATCTCGCGTAACCCGTCTCCTGCTGCTCGGTGTGGGGTTGGAGGCTCAGGTGTCGTGGCCTCAGTAGCCACTGCTGCGGCTCTAAACCCTGCTGGGGCCGGCGGCGTTGTGGAACTCGCCGTCTGGTGTATCACCTCGGGTAAAGGCTGGGCTGTTACACCCCGTAAGTCCAGGACATGTATAATAGAATGTACGTAAGGAATCAAGACTTGAAAATTGGTACGAAAGGAAGAATTGTTTCCGATGAGAAAATCTTGGGACGTCGGAAAGGAAAAATGTTCGTTGTTGAGAATTGGATTCTCAAAATGCATTATTTGAAGAGTATGGAACCTATTAACATTATGGAAATTTATTTTTACGGATTTGGTCACGTGGGGCCCACCCGAGGAATTTTACGTTTTGTGGGGCCCACGAGGGTTACGGAATTTTATGGACGAATGAGAGGGCGACACGTGGCACCCCCACACTTGGTATTGGTCGAAATGTGTAAGGGTAAAGGGGTCATTTGACCAAGGTGTAGATGACAAAGTCTTGCTAATTAAGAGCTTGACATTGTTGACCAGTCGAGCCACTTGGCTTGATCTCTTCCCTCCAATTTTAACAAGTGTTATTATCTAGACCCTCCAATGTGTTTTATATATCATACTAGTGCAAGACTTGGCATTTTACACTTAGAAAATTGTCACGACCCGATCCCGGGCCCGTGACTGGTGCCTTACCCCGGGCACCCTAGTGATACAACATCAGAGAAAATCAGCGGAAATAAAAACTTAAACATGAAATAAGAGATATGATAATAAAACAGGCCAACCAAAACGGTTGCCTTCTTGTATATATACGGAAATTGAACAGTTACATCCTTTACCACCTTGCCCACAACGATACTACGGACTTAAGAATGTAACTACGACTATGACGGACGGGGCCCCGCCATACCTCAATGTACAGAACCTACAACTCGGGGAAACATATCAAAAGATAAGCCTCGGAGAAAGCGGAGCTTCCCAATCTGTTGCTGTGATCCTAGAGCGAGGATCAACAACCGATGTACCTCTACCGCGGCATGACGCAGCCCCGAGGAGGTCGATAACAGTACCAAGTATGTGAAATCGAAAATCAGTAAATGAAATCACAACAGTCTAAATAAAACAGGAGACATGTATGATAACCAGGCTACAATTCACAACATAAAAGCAGTCATGTCAAGTCAGGGACTCACGCCCTCAAAGTCATCGCTCAAATATAACCCGGGAATTTAACGCCTGACGCGCATGCCCCTGATCTTACCTCGGTATAAGCATGGCCATGGAACCATCCTAATGGAAGCATACCCGTGGGCCACCCATCGTGTCAGTATGTCCAAAGGAAATAACAAGATAACAATCAAAATGGAAGCATACTCGTGGGCCACCCATCGTGTCAGTATGTCCAAAGCAAATAACAAGATAACACTCCTAATGGAAGCATACCCGTGGGCCACCCATCGTGTCAGTATGTCCAAAGTAAATAACAAGATAACACTCCTAATGGAAGCATACCCATGGGCCACCCATCGTGTCAGTATGTCTAAAAGGATCGATATAGTGGAAGCATACCCGTGGGCCACCCATCGTGTCAGTATGTCCATCAATCAACCAGATAGCCGACCCTCCAACGAGAGACGCGGTAGCACAGAAATACAACACTTGCACAACAAAGGCTATCACAACAAGCATAGGCAAGTTCAACGTACTCGTAGACTTCCATTTTATTACAACAAATCCGGATTTTTACCCCCAAGGTACTACGTATGTTAAATTCTTTTTAAAAGATCCATTTCTTTTACAAAGGTCACCCGATGCCCGTATTATCAAAATAGAGTGACTAATATTTTAAGTAAACCAAAATAACTTCCATACTTTCTTTTTAAACCAAACTAAGACAATACCATGCCTTCTTTTTAGACCAAAACACTTCTCCTTTTAAAATCAAGTTACCATTTTAAAACCAATGATAAAACCATTCTTTTGTTTTCATAAAGTCGTTATAACTAACTTCCCATAAAGCTGTTATAACACTTTATGTTTTAAACCAATTTAAGACAAAACCATGTCTTTCTTTTAAACCAAAAACTCTTCAATTTCTTAAGTCTCTTTTTCTTTTAGAAATTCAGTTCCTTACTTTGGAAATTTAAGAAAATTAATGCTTGTTTATAATGATTCTTATTACAGCAGCCATGATCTAGGAAATGTAATACAATTTTGTCTTATCTTAGCTTCTATGCAGATGGAGGTTTCTACTGGTTTTAATAGTAATTAATTAGTCAATACATTTTCCTTTATTAACGCTGCAGTGGTTTGTTCGATACTTATTCTCATTTCCGAAATCAATATAATATTATTCCTTTTAAAACCCAATTACTCATTTCTCATAACAGCGGTTTCACAACTGTTTAACACCAACCAAGTCCTTAATATTTCACATCAAGTCATTTATAAGTCAAGTCTCTTATCTTTTAAACACCACAAACCATTTCTTTACCTACATAAAGTTGTTATAGCAAACTTCCCTTAAAGCCGTTATAACACTTTATGTTTTAAACCAACCAAATTCATTTAGCACATGTACGTCTACCGTACTACATAGTTCACAACAATTATGCTAGAAGAGATAGGAAGAGGTTCACATACCTCGCGACGGTTATCGACAATTAGCAAAACGCTCCAAGTACTATAACCTTTCTAGCCTTTTCCACCCTTCAAGTAGAATACGCTACTTGTAGTACTTCAACCTATAATGGCCACAAAACGTCTACCAACTTCCAGATCTCTTCGTAGAATATTCTAAATACAAGATTCCTTATTCTACAGAAAATTGGGCAGCACCTCCCCCCCGTAACCACACAAATCTCCTCCTACTCGGGCTGCTGCGGGCCAACAACTCGAGGATTACACGCCTAACGGGCGTGTTCAATTACTTCACGGATATACTACACAAGTCTCGTAAATACTGATCCAATGTAAATCTGATTCAATCCTTTTCAATATTCATTCTACATATAGTATACTCAACTATACATTACTACAACATGTAATATCCAATTACAATAGGGGATAAAGATCATTACCTCGATATGCCCAAAATTATCCAAGATAGTATGTCGATCACGAGCAACGTTTAGCTCCTATGCATGCGCTCAATCCGCTCCAGAAACCCTTAGAAGTTTCTACACAACTTCTACTTAATACTTCAACCAACTATGAAGATTTTCCTAGGGCTTCGTTTTGTGACTAAAGGATATAAAGTAGTAGTTCCGGGCTTTTAGTATAGAGGAAAATTTGGAATATTACAAGGTATGTTTGAATAGTAACTATACTAGAAGACAACTTTTCTACCAAGGGGGGGGGGTGTTTCGACGAGACAACAAGGCAAGGGGGTTTGTTAGGAAGAGCTTACTAAGGGGAAACTTTGGGCGAGAACTACTAACAAGGGAGGATTTTGAGACTTGGAAAGTGTTTTTGTGGATGAAGAAGTCTTGCACTTAAGGGGGTATTTATAGGCCTCCAATGGCAAGATTCAAGCAAATGTAGGGTGGAGATTTGGATCCATGTGATGGATGAAGTCTTCCAACCAAGTGTCCACCACAACCTTGGGACATATGTCCACCACAACATTGGGACATATGTCCCCCACAACAAAGAGCCATGTGGCCTCCACTAGCACACATAAGAAACGTCCCTACCTAACCCCACTATCCCAAAGAATTAACTTGCAAGACTTGACTTATTGACTTGGCCACCTTGCCCACCATTTCGTCCAACCATGCCACCTAAGGGTACCACATGTCGCCCTCCTATTGGTCCAAAATATTTCATCTCTCGGAAAAATCCGAAATCGGTTAAAATATTAAAAACGTAGAATTTCCTTCACAAGGTTCGGAATCTTTTCCGTCGAAAGTTCACAATTTCGTTCTTAACCTAATTAGGGTTTATACACTTGTACGTATGTCCTTACATACATACTCTGGAAATACGGGGTGTAACATTCTTCCCCCCTTAGAAACATTTGTCCCGAATGTTCCTTCTAAGTCTCCAAACATACTTGCCAGTATAATCTTCACTACTATACTTATGAAACCAACTATGCCACACGTGGCCATAATATAACATACGCGCAAAACTCAAATCCAAGCCAACGAGGAATCACTTCTAACATCACAAAAAGCTTCCACCCATGGTCTAAAGAATACTCCCTTCGCATCTTCACTTCACAACAAAATGATCTCTTTTATTCTGCTAACACACGTTCACTTCTTTCCTTACTCGTCGTACCCTTCTCGTACACCCGAACTCTCTCTCGAAGACCGCGTTCCATACTCGGTCATCGCTTGATTTCCAAAACTTTGGAGTCACTACCTCGAACTTGGTCATCTTACTAGCCTCAAATTCCTTTAAGGCCATTCCGGTCTTCTGGTCCGATTTCGGCGAGCGTATCTACGAACTCTTACGATGGTTACCTAAACCTGGGCTTAGCATCCTCGTGACCCTACCACCTGGTGGGACCACCTCGAACTGACCCCACCCTAAACCGGGCTGCGGGTCGACCCGCGAATGGTCCTCAACCCGACCCATAATCGCGCCAAACTCTTGTTCCCCGATCCGGAACAATCTTACCTATTCAAGTCCTGAAAGCTACCACTTTCATCTTACACAACCCAAGAAATTATCCCACAATACATTTTACGCATACCAAGTATTTCGACAAAGACTAACCGTAAAATCTTTTATTCAAGACGGCCTTACATCTAAGGTCTCAACGTGTAATATTCTAAGGTTCACACCTTTCCTGTCCCCATACTTATCCTTTCAACTAACCATGTTTTCTAAACCACAATATACACAATGCTATCTATACATAGTACTCAACATATAATCATCGTATCACGCATGCTAATCTCTAGAGGGTTAAGGATATACCTGAAAAATAGGCGGTTCAAAGGACCGCTAAAACTGGTAACTTCCACCGCGACCTCTGCCGTGGCCTGCCGGTATATGAACATCCTGCCTAGCTATTGAAGGTGAAGAACCCGCACCGATCCGTAGTGTACTGCTATCGCACCAGTGCTACCTCCGGTCGGACAGTTTCTCGCAAAATGGCCCTGCTGACCGCATGTAAAATAAACTCCCAAACTAGCACGACACTCCCCATAATGGAGCATACCACAACGGCCACAACGAGGTAGGGGTGGCTTCAGCTGGCTAACACCCCTGCTCCCCCGAAAATCTGAACCCTTGGAGCCCTGACCTGCTCCTGAATACTCTGGATGCCCTGAAGACTGTGGAGGACCGCTCTGTACTGGCGGAGGCGCATAACTAGTCTGCTGCTGAGGCGGTCCGCCTCAAAAGTCGCCAAAAGACCCCGCTCGGCCTCTTCCTCCGATCCGGTCATTCCGTCGACCTCTCCGCTCCTCACCCAAGTGCGTATAAGCGCATGCGGCAATGTCCATGCGTACGGTGAAGAGCTACACCCGAGCAAGCCTCTGCCAAGTAGTCATCGAGTCCCGTGACGTAGCGGTGCACTCTGTCCTCCATATTTGCCACTAACGCCGGGACATATCGGGCCAACGAGTCGAACTCCACGTTGTACTCCCGAACCGTACGCCCGTCCTGCCTCAACATCAAAAATCTGTCGGCCCGAGCCCTCCTCATCTGTGGAGGCAGGAAATGTGCAAGAAATGCCTCTGAGAACTCGTCCCACGGTGGAAGTGCATGCTCTCCTGGGACTCCGCGAATCAAACGATCATTGCGGTATCACGCGGCCGATGCGAACCGAAGGTCACCGACTCGGTCTCGAAGCCTTGATCACTCGCGATCCGAATCGCTGTCGGATGAACTCCTGCGGATCATCCTCAGGCCTCGACCCGTAGAACTCTGGCGGGCTACAACTCAGAAAGTCCCGTAGCCTCAAACTATCCGACCTCGGGTGAACCACGGGTACTACTGGAACTGGAACTGCTGCATCCAGCCTATCCTCATGTCTGGCCACGATCCTGGCCAGTAACTGGGCCATCTCTTTGTACCCCAACTCCTCTGCTCCAGGCTGTGGGACTGGAGGCTCAGGTATTGTGGTCTCAGCAGCCACTGCTGCGGCTCTAAACTCTGCTTTGAAATTTGCGGCATCGTAGAATCCGTCGTCTGTAGCACCACCTCGGGTAAAGACTGGGCCTCTGTCCTGGTAACCCTCCGTGCTCTACTCGCAGCTCCCTCTGCTGCCTTGCCATTCTGGGCTATGGTTGCCTTGCGTGAAGGCATAACTGATATAAAAGAATATTGCAGAGGGAGTCCAACTTACAACACAGCTCTAAGGCACGATCTCAGAGTGAGAAGAATGGAAACCAATCCTAAATGTCCTGCAGCCTCCCGATTATAGATGTGGTGCACAACACACCGATAATCAAGACTCTACTAGACACGGTCTGTAGACACTTTCCGAGGACTAACTGCTCTGATACCACTTTTGTCACAACCCGATCCCGGGCCCGTGACTGGTGCCTTACCCCGGGCACCCTAGTGATACAACATCAGAGAAAATCAGCGGAAATAAAAACTTAAACATGAAACAAGAGATATGATAATAAAACAGGCCAACCAAAACGGTTGCCTTATTGTATATATACGGAAATTGAACAGTTACATCCTTTACCACCACGCACAGCGATTACTACGGACCTCTAGAATGTAACTACGACTATGGCGGGACGGGGCCCGCCATACCACAATGTACAAGAACCTACAACTCGGAAACATACCAAAGATAAGCCTCAGAGAAAGCGGAGCTTCCGTCTGTTGGCTGTGATCCTAGGAGCGAGGATCAACAACGATGTACCTCTACTGCGGCATGAGCGGCCCGAAGGAGGTCGATCAACATGTACCAAGTATGTGGCGAAAATCGTAAATGAAATCACATGATCTAAATAAAGCAGAGACATGTATGATAACAGGCTCTGATTCCACATAAAAGCGATCATGTCAAGTCGTGGACTCACGCCTCAAAGTCATCGCTCAAATATAACGGGAATTTAACTCGCATGACGCGTGCCGGCATCTTACCTCGGTATAAGCATGGCCATGGAACCGTCCTAATGGAAGTATACGTGGGCGCCCGTCGTGTCGGTATGTCGAAGGAAATAACAAGATAACAATCAAAATGGAAGCATACTCGTGGGCCACCCATCGTGTCAGTATGTCCAAAGCAAATAACAAGATAACACTCCTAATGGAAGCATGCACGTGGGCCACCCATCATGTCGGTATGTCAAAGTAAATAACAAGATAACACTCACAATGGAAGCATACTCGTGGGCACCCATCGTGTCGGTATGTCTAAAGGATCGATATAGTGGAAGCATACAGTGGGCCACCCATCGTGTCGGTATGTCCATCAATCAACGATAGCCGGCCCTCGGCGAGACGCGGTAGCACAGAAATACAACACTTGCACAACAAGGGCTATCACAACAAGCATATGCAAGTTCAACGTACTCGTAGACTTCCATTTTATTACAACAAATCCAGATTTTTACCCCAGTACTACGTATGTTAAATTCTTTTTAAAAGATCCATTTCTTTTACAAAGGTCACCCGATGCCCATATTATCAAAATAGAGTGACTAATATTTTAAGTAAACCAAAACAACTTCCATACTTTCTTTTAAACCAAATTAAGACAATACCATACCTTCTTTTAGACCAAAATACTTCTCCTTTTAAAGTCAAGTTACCATTTTAAAACCAATGATAAAACCATTCTTTTGTTTTCATAAAGTCGTTATAACTAACTTCCCATAAAGTTATAACACTTTATGTTTTAAACAATTTAAGACAAAACCATGTCTTTCTTTTAAACCAAAAACTCTTGATTTCTTAAGTCTCTTTTTCTTTTAGAAATTGATTCCTTACTTTGGAAATTTAAGAAAATTAATGCTTGTTTATAATGATTCTTATTACAATGACCATGATCTAGGAAATGTAATACAATTTTGTCTTATCTTAGCTTCTATGCGGATGGAGGTTTCTCTTGGTTTTAATAGTAATTAATTAGTCAATACATTTTCCTTTATTAAGCTGCGATGGTTTTGTCACGACCCGTTCAGGGCAGTGGTAGTGCCTAAGGGCACCAGTAGTCATCTGTCAGTGTCATCGGAAATATAAAGCAAGACATGAAAGATTTATAAAATAAGACACAGTTTATGTGAGAAAACACGCCTTAGGCGTATATATATAAAATCATGGTTTAGCGATTTACATCCGACCTTTGTACAACATGACTCTGCACCTCTGAAATATACAACTATGGCGGGACAGGGCCGCCATACCACTATACAAAACTATCTACACAGGGAGATCATACCAAAAGTAGAGCCTCGGAAGAGATGGAGCTCAGACACCAACGTAGAGATCCTAAGAATGCGGATCTAGCACTGCTTTGCCACCTGCGGCATGAGCGCGGCCCAGAAGAGGTCGATCTGAGTACTAAGTATGCGGCGTAAAATACTTAAATGAAAACATATCATCTTAAAACCGGTTTACAAATATGTGTGAAACAACCAAGGAAACCGCGTAAGTACATCACAAACAAGAGCAACAATAGGTAGCGTAATAGGTCTTGTCAGGCTGCGAATGATCGAAAGCAGGGCCACTCGCCCCATCATCATTCGCAAGCCTAATCCTGAACTCGAGTCGCATAGGCCACTCACGTGGGCGCGTGAGGTATAACCCGCATCGAGGTAGCTACTCCTCGGCATCGTCCCGGACTCATTGTCCGCATGGCGCAGACCGCGTGAGGCATAACCCGCATACTAACACGGAACTCTCGTAGCTCGCATAGGCCCCCTGGACCCGCATGAGGTATTCTCGAATCATGGTCCTGGACACCGAGTCTACCCGCGTCGGAGGCGACTTAACCCGGTATCATCTCAAGAGGTGAGTGATAGTATACTAACATAACAACTTATCTTTAAACAACATAAGCACAACAAGGATACTCGCTATACAAGCGTTACAAGATACACACATAGCGTCATATCATGTCTATTTATCAAACCATCTTTATTATTCTTTTCACAATACAAGTGCATTATAAACACATAGGCAAACTTGTTTCTTTTATAAATCTTAAGTGGTTATACTTACTTCCCATAAAGCTAGTATAACTCTTAAGCACATTTTAAAAACCAATTAGTTCTCTTACATTAATATGATTCGGTAGTCTTTTGAAATGTTTTGATTCTTTATTATTCAGGCTTAAGCGTGAGGCATTCTAGTAAGTATTATTCGGGCTTAAGCGTGAGGCATTCTTGTAAGTATTATTCGAGCTTAAGTCAAAGACATTGCGTAGTTATATTGTAAAATATCATGCTTTAGGAAGAATCACATACCTTCTCGTGAAAACCACCGCCAAGTTGAATATGTCGTGGAGAGTCGACCTATAATAGTCAGATATCTATTAAAGACTACTCTGAAGGTCCTTCTAAACAGGGGGTTCATAACTCTCCTGTAAGTCGGGCATCACTGCCCTACGGTGAGCTATATAAGTCTCTTTGTGAAAGCAGTCTATGTAATCTGATTTGATTATTCTTCTTTTAAACCCTTCTAAGTGATTAATACTTCAATTCTATTTTGTGATATACTTCTAAGTATTTATACTTATTCTTATACTATAACAGTAAGTATTCTCTAATTCAAAGAGGTTAGGATTATTACCTCGGTAAGCCCAATAATATCCTAGAAAAAGTCGCGCCTGAGCAAGGTTTTGCTCCTAAGTTGTATGCTCCAAGAACCTTAGAAGTTCTTCACAACTTCTACCAAGTACTAAGGTATTTGGGCTAGGGTATTTTGGGCATTATAACGATACTGAAGGTAACTTTTCTACCAAGGGAGGGGTAGATTTTGGCTAGGCTAGGGGGGGTATTCGGCCAAGGCCACTTAGGCTAGAGGGGGAAGAGGGCTTGGACGAATTGGCTAACAAGGGAGAAGGGAGGATTTTCAAGACTTGGAAAGTAATTTGTGGATGAAGAACTCTTCATCTTAAGGGGGGTATTTATAGGTCAAGAAGTGGCCAACCAATGGCCAAGATTTAGACAAGTGCAAGGCAAGTGTAGGGTGAGGATTAACTATACACAAATATCCTACCAACTCCTTGACTTGTGCACAAGGCACTAAAACGTGCTCTCGAGTCCAAATCGTCCAAATGGGCGATTTCAAGTCCATCAATTGGAGGGTGACAAGTGTCGCCCTCGTTGGTCCAAAATGTTTCGTCTCTCGGAAAAATCCGCAAAAATTAGAAATGGCATAGCGGAATTTACCCTACGAAAGGCGTGGAAGCGTTTAGTCGGAAAACTATTCGTTTTGTGAGTTGTGCCTAAAAAAGCGTTTTGCCTAAACTTTAAGGCTAGACTTTAAATCGTATTCCCTTACGTACATACCGGAAATACGAGGTATAACATTCTCCCCTAGAAACATTCGTCGAATGTTCCTTCCCAAACGATTATCGAAGAAGCTTAAGCGATTGTAAATGCCACACACGGCCACGAGCAACACATAGGCGAAAGCGATAACGAAAATTTACAAGTAGGAAAGTGAATTTACGGAGGTGTGGGAAATAGGTGAGGATACTTCCGCCTCATGTCCTCACCGGCTTCCCATGTCATCTCCTCCAGAGCTCGTTCGCGAAGACTTTGTGGAAGCCACGTCCTTCGTCATGAGCGCCTAACTCCGACGATCGACTATCGCTATGGGAATCTCCTCATACGATAACCCGCCGGTCACTGGGCATCGTCAATCGGGTGCACCCTAGATGGATCCCGATACATCTCGCCGGCATAGATACGTGAAACACGGATGCCGCCTCCGGATCGGACGGCAGATCAACTCGTAGGCAACCTTGCCTACCTGCGGACAATCTGAAGCGGCCCGATGTACCTTGGTGAGCTTCCTTCTTCGAATCTCATCACACCGCCGTGGGTGACACCTTTAGAAAAACCCAATCATGAACCTCGAACTCAAGATGTCGACGACGATGATCTGCATACGACTTCTGTCGACTCTGAGCTGTCAATAGCCGCTCTCGGATAAGTTTCACCTTATCCACTGCCTGCTGTACCAAATCTGGTCCCACTAGCTGCCCCTCGCCCACATCGAACCAACCTATAGGCGATCTGCACTTCCTCCCATACAAGGCCTCATAAGGCGCCATCCGAATCGGAGTGGTAGCTATTATTATACGCGAACTCAACTAGAGGCAAATGATCCTCCCAACTACCACTAAAGTCAATAACACGGGCTCGCGACATATCCTCGAGAGTGCGGATAGTGCGCTCTGCTGTCCGTGCATGCGTGGATGAAATGCGATACTCGGGCTCACTGCGTCCTAAACCCCTGGAAGGACCTCCGAGTTAGCGTAAGCGGGCTCCTGCATGCGATATGATCGAAGTAGGGACTCCATGCGATCGGCGATCTCTCGGATGTAAAGTGCGCATAATCCTCGGTAGAAAAAGTCGTCCCGACGGGAAGAAAGTGGGCTGATTTCGTCGACTGTCGGCGATAACCCATATAGAATCATGTCTCCTCACGAGTGCGAGGTAATCTGTGATGAAGTCCATGTTGATTACCTCCCACTTCGGTCGGGATCTCGATAAATGCGTCAGAACAAACCACGGGCCTGCGGTGCTCTACCACCGCTGCGACAACACGGGCCGAGCTACGAACTCGCAGCGTCCTCTTCAAGCCATCCCACCAATACGGATCTAAGGTCGTGGTACATCTTGGTCGACCGGATGGATAGTAACGCCTTGCGTGTGCTTCCCCAAGAACTGCGCGAAGTCTGCGCAACATCCGGAACACCGATGCGCCCTCAAACCTTAGCACCCGTCGGTGCTACCTCAAAGGACCGCCCTCACGAAGAGGCTGTATCACGATATCGAATCAAAGGCTGGATCCTCGAGCTATTGCCTCTTCACCTCGCCGGCGATGGAAGACTCGGCAACCTCACGAACTCTAACCCCTGCTATCGGAATCAATCAAGCGGACACCAGGCTCGCTAAGCGATGCAAATCACGAACCATGTCCCTCCTCTCTAGCTGCACATCGATAGGCTCCCATCGACCTACGACTAAGAGCATGCGCCACATTGGCCTTCCGGGTGGTATAGGATATCAACATCGTAATCCTTAAGCAACTCTAACCACCGTCTGCCGTAAGTTCGGCTCCTCTGGTGAAGATATCTTGGAGGCTCTTGTGGTGCGTATAAATATCCACGTGAACCCCATACAAATAGTGCCTCGGATCTTGAAAGCGTGAATCACGTGCGACTCCAAATCATGGGTGGGGTAGTTCCTCTCGTGTTTCTTCGGTGTCGGGATGCATATGCTATAACCCCGCCATGCTGCATCAATACACATCCCAACCCGATGCCCGACGCATCACAATACCGCGACATAACCATCCGGACCTGCGGAAGAGTAAGAACGAGGCGGTCGTCGGTCTCTCTTTCAACAGCTGGAAACCACGCTCCAAGCATCGATCCATGAAACTTGGCGCCTTACGAGTCGGCCTAGTCAATGGTGCGTAGATAAGCAAACTTCTCCACGAACGCCCGATAATAACTGCGATGCCCGAGCTGCGAACCTCTGCCGGAGTAGTAGGTCTCGGCCAAGTCTGGCCTCGATCTTGGCGTATCAACTCGAATGCCATCGGCCCGGCAATATGCCCAAGAAACGCCATGAAGTCAGCAAAACTCACATTTGGAAAACTTGGCGTACAGCTGCTAGTCTGGAGAAGCGCCGGCCGATCGCCAAATGCTCGCGTGCTCGCTCTGGCGAGAATAAACCAAGATATCATCAATGAACACTATCACAAATGTGTCCAAAAATGGTTTGAACACTCGGTTCATCAAATCCATGAATACGCGGGCATTGGTCAACCCAAAAGACATGACCACTGAACTCATAATGCGTGCGAGTCGGAATGCGATCCTAGGGACATCCACCTCTCGACTCGCACTTTGATGATAGCCCGATCGCAGATCAATCTTGGAGAAACATCTCGCACTGCAAATGGTCGAACAAATCATCAATCACGGGAGGGTATACATTCTTAATGGTCACCTTGTTGTGCACTGTAATCAACACACATGCGCGGCGTCCGTCCTTCTTCTTCACGAACAATACGGCGCCCCTGTGGAGAAACACGGGCCTAATGAAGCCCTTCTCTAGCAAATCCTAAGTGATCCTTGACTCTCTCAACTCGGCGGTGCCCGTTACGTATGGCGGAATGGAAATAGGCGAGTATCCGCAATATGTCAATACAAAACTCAATCTCCTCTCGGAGGATACAGGAGGTCATGCAGGAACACGTGCGGGAACTCGTGACTACGAGGCGGCGAAAATCTGGTACCGCGGCCTCGATATCAAACACGAACTAGATGGTAGATATACCCTTCGCACCATCTTCCTAGCCTTGAGGTAGGAAATAAACCTACCCGGCGATACGTGCTCCTCCCACTCAACAGGCTCGCCGAGAAGCTGGAACCGTACTACTCTCTCTGCGGTCTACATTGGCATAGCAAGCTAGCCAATCCATCCCCATAATCACGTCGAAGTCAATCATCTCCAACTCTATCAAGTCGGCTGGGTCGACGATCAAATGGTCACAGGACAAGCCCTATATACCCGCCGAGCTACCACCGAATCACCCAGGCGTAGCTACCTCGAAAGGTCTATGGACTCGTGCTCTATCCCTATCCTACTAGCAACAAGGGAGATATATAGGGCCAGTAGAACCGGATCTATCAAGGCATAAACATCAAACCCGAAGCGATAAGGTACGTGGCGACATCGGTGAGGCCTCACGATCTGTCGGTGGACAAAGCATAAATGCGGTTCGAGGACCGCTAGAATCTGGACACGAGCCACGACCTGCCGCGACCTGGCGACCCGTGAGCACCACGCCTCGGCGAGTAGCGTAGGAGATGATGAAGCGGCCCACAGAACACGAAGGTGGGCCTACCACCGCTGCCCCGGTCGGACGATCCCTCGCAAAGTGACCTGCTGGCCACAATCGTAACAAGATCCATAAGTAGTACCACACTTCCCGTAATGGGATCCCGCATCGGCCAGGGGTGGTCGTCGGCGATACCTCGCTACTCGGGCGTGAAGCTCAGGGCCCCGTGCGCCCTCGAAAACTCGGGTCTTTGAGGGCGGTGCGAGTGCTCAGCCGGCGTGGTGCGAATCTGGCTAGCTGCTGAGGCCGCCACCACGATAACCACGAGAAGACCCTCGTCTGGCCTTCCTGCTTTCTCGTCGGCTCGTCGACCTCGGCGCTCGCCGCATCGAGGCGTGAGCTGCGTGCGGGTAATGTCCATACCGGTGGAGAAACCCCGCACATGACTTCGGCCATATAGTCGTCTAGCGGTGACATAGCGGTGCACCCTATCCTCCATATCTGCTACCAATCTTTGGGACATATCGAGCCAAAGAATCAAACTCGACATTGTACTCCACACGGTCGTCCTCTGCCTCGGCGGTAAAAATCTATCGGCCGCGCCCTCCTCATCTGTGGAGGCAAGAAGTGAGTGAGAAAGCCTCGAGAACTCATCCCAAGTAGCTGGGCGCGTGCTCTCCACGGGATAACTCCGTGAATCAAACCAATCGATTGCGGTATCACGCAACTATGTGAACCAAAGATCACGAACTCGGTCTCCGGCATACGATCACTCTCAAAATCCTCACGAATCGGCGGATGAACTCCTGCGGATCATCCTCGGCCTCGACCCATAAAACTCCGTGGCTCTGACTCAAGAAGTCTCGTAGCCTCAAGCTCTCGCCTCGGGTGAACAACGCAGTGGGCTGGGCTGGGCTGCCGCGTCCGGCCTCTCCTCGTGTCGGGCCACAACTTTAGCCAAAAGGTGGGCCATCTCCTTGTACCCTAACTCCTCCGCCCGGTGTGGGGCGGGAGGTGTGGGTGCGTGGTCATTCTTTGGGGCTGGCGGCGTCATAGAACTCGCCGTCTCGGTATAGGCGGGCTCGAGCCCTCGTGACTCTGGGTGTCTGCTAGCGACTCCTCGGTATGCCTTGCCCACGGGCGGGTTGCCTTTCGTGGAGGCATAATCATACGGGAAAGGAATACGTTAGAGGTCCAACCTATAACACGACTACAAGCACGATCTCGGAATGAGAAGAATGAAACCAATCCTAAATATCCTATAGCCTCACGATTATTGGTGTGGTGCACAACACACCGATAATCAAGACTCTACTAGATACGGTCAGAGACACTTTCAGAGGATTAAGCGCTCGATACCACTTTTGTCACGACCGTTCGGGGCGTGGATCGTGCCTTACCGGGCACCCAGTAGTCATACATCGAGTAATCGGCGGAAATATAAAGCAAGACATGAAACGATTTATAAAATAAGACACAGTTTATGTGAGAAAACACGCCTTCGGCGTATATATATAAAATCATGGTTTAGCGATTACATCCGAACCTTTGCATAACATGACTCTGAGACCTCTAGGAAATATACAACTATGGCGGGACGGGGCCGCCATACCTGATTGTACAAAACTATCTACAACGGGGAGATCATACCAAAAGTAGAGCCTCGGAAGAGATGGAGCTCCCGACACCAACGTAGAGATCCTAAGAATGCGGATCTAGCACTGCTTGCCCTTACTGCGGCATGAACGCAGCCCGAAGGAGTCGATAACAACGGTACTAAGTATGAAATCTGTAAAATACTTAAATGAAAACATATCATCTTAAAACCAGTTTACAAATATGTGTGAAACAACGAGAAACCGCACGTGTATGGCATCACAAACAAGAGCAACAATAGGTAACTGTAATAGGTCTTGTCTAGGCTGCGAATGATCGAAACAGGGCCACTCGCCCCCATCATCATTCTGCAAGCCTAATCCTGGACTCCCGGAGTCCGCATAGGCCACTCACATGGGCGCGTGAGGTATAACCCGCATCGAGGTAGCTACTCCTCGGCGTAAATCTGGACTCATTGTCGCATGGCCACGTGAACCGCATGAGGCATAACCCGCATACTAACACGGAACTCGTAGCTCGCATAGGCCCCTGGACCCGCATGAGGTATTCTCGAATCATGGTCCCGCACCACTGAGTCTACCCGCATCGGAGGCGACAACCCGGTATCATCTCAAGAGGTGAGTGATAGTATACTAACATAACAACTTATCTTTAAACAACATAAGCACAACAAGGATACTCACCTATACAAACGTTACAAGATACACACATAGCATCATATCATGTCTATTTATCAAACCATCTTTATTATTCTTTTCACAATACAAGTCTGTTATAAACACATAGGCAAACTTGTTTCTTTTATAAATCTTAAGTGGTTATACTTACTTCCCATAAAGCTAGTATAACTCTTAAGCTTCTGTTTTAAAAACCAATTAGTTCTCTTCTGTTAATATGATTCAGTAGTCTTTTGAAATGTTTTCAGTTCTTTATTATTCAGGCTTAAGCTAGTGAGGCATTCCGTAAGTATTATTCGAGCTTAAGCGTGAGGCATTGCCGTAAGTATTATTCGAGCTTAAGTCAAAGACATTGCCGTAGTTATATTGTAAAATATCATGCTTTAGGAAGAATCACATACCTTACCGTGAAAACCACCGCCAAGTTGAATATGTCGCACAGAGTCACCTATAATAGTCACGGATATCTATTAAAGACTACTCAAGGTCATTCTAAGCAGGGTTCATAATTCTACGTAAGTCGGGCAGCACTTCCCTACGGTGAGCTATATAAGTCTCATGTGAAAACAGTCCTATGTAAATCTGCTTTGATTATTCTTCTTTTAAACCCTTCAAGTGATTAATACTTCAATTCTATTACGTGATATACTTCTAAGTATTTATACTTATTCTTATACTATAACGATGAAGTATTCTCTAATTCAAAAGAGGGTTAGGATTATTACCTCGGTAAGCCCAATAATATCCTAGAAAAGTCGCGCTGAGCAAGGTTTTGCTCTAAGTTGTATGCTCAGAACCAGAAGTTCTTCACAACTTCTACCAAGTACTAAGGTATTTGGGCTAGGGTATTTTGGGCATTATAACGATACAAGAAGGTAACTTTTCTACCAAGGGAGGGGGGGTAGATTTTTGGCTAGGCTAGGGGGGGTATTCGGCCAAGGCCACTTAGGCTAGAGGGGGAAGAGGGCTTGGACGAATTGGCTAACAAGGGAGAAGGGAGGATTTTCAAGACTTGGAAAGTAATTTGTGGATGAAGAACTCTTCATCTTAAGGGGGGTATTTATAGGTCAAGAAGTGGCCAACCAATGGCCAAGATTTAGACAAGTGCAAGGCAAGTGTAGGGTGAGGATTAACTATACACAAATATCCTACCAACTCCTTGGCTTGTGCACAAGGCACAAAAAACGTGCTCCTCCGAGTCCAAATCGTCCAAATGGACGATTTCAAGTCCATCAATTGGAGGGTGACAAGTGTCGCCCTCCCGTTGGTCCAAAATGTTTCGTCTCTCGGAAAAATCCGCAAAAATTAGAAATGGCATAGCCGGAATTTACCCTACGAAAGCTGTGGAAACGTTTCGTCGGAAAACTATTCGTTTTGTGAGTTGTGCCTAAAAAAAACGTTTTGCCTAAACTTTAAGGCTAGACTTTCGTACGTATTCCCTTACGTACATACACTGGAAATACGGGGTATAACAGGTTTGTTCGATACTTATTCTCATTTCCGAAATCAATATAATATTATTCCTTTTAAAACCCAATTACTCATTTCTCATAACAGCGGTTTCACAACTGTTTAACACCAACCAAGTCCTTAATATTTCACATCAAGTCATTTATAAGTCAAGTCTCTTATCTTTTAAACACCAAAAACCATTTCTTTACCTACATAAAGTTGTTATAGCAAACTTCCCTTAAAGCCGTTATAACACTTTATGTTTTAAACCAACCAAATTCATTTAGCACATGTACGTCTACCGTACTACATAGTTCACAACAATCATGCTAGAAGAGATAGGAAGAGGTTCACATACCTCGCGACGGTTATCGACAATTAGCAAAACGCTCCAAGTACTATAACCACTGGCCTTTTCCACTCTTCAGTAGAATACGCTACTCGTAGTACTTCACTATAATGGCCACAAAGCGCCTATCAACTTCCGGATCTCTTAGTAGAATATTCTAAATACAAGATTCCTTATTCTCTGAGAAAATTCGCCGCACCTCACCCCGTAACCACACAAATCTCCTCACTCAGCCCGCTACTGGCCAACAACTCCTGGGATTACACGCCTAACGGGCGTGTTCAATTCTACTTCACGGATATACTACACAAGTCTCATCAGTACACCAATGTAAATCTGATTCAATCCTTTTCAATATTCATTCTACATATAGTATACTCAACTATACATTACTACAACATGTAATATCCAATTACAATAGGGGGATAAAGATCATTACCTCGATATGCCCAAAATTATCCAAGATAGTATGTCGATCCTGAGCAACGTTTAGCTCCTATTCTGTACGCTCCAATCCGCTCCAAGAAACCCTTAGAAGTTTCTACACAACTTCTACTTAATACTTCAACCAACTATGAAGATTTTCCTAGGGCTTCGTTTTGTGACTAAAGGATATAAAGTAGTAGTTCCGGGCTTTTAGTATAGAGGAAAATTTGGAATACTACAAGGTATGTTGGAATAGTAACTATACTAGAAGACAACTTTTCTACCAAGGGGGGGGGGGGTGTTTCGACGAGACAACAAGGCAAGGGGGGGGTTGTTTCGGACAAGAGCTTCTACTAAGGTGGGGGGGAAACTTTGGACGAGAACTACTAACAAGGGGGAGGGATTTTGAGACTTGGAAAGTGTTTTTGTGGATGAAGAAGTCTTGCACTTAAGGGGGGTATTTATAGGCCCTCCAATGGCCAAGATTCAAGCAAATGTAGGGTGGAGATTTGGATCCGTGTGATGGATGAAGTCTTCCAACCAAGTGTCCACCACAACTTTGGGACATATTTCCCCCACAACAAAGAGCCATGTGGCCTCCACTAGCACACATAAAAAACGTCCCTACCTAACCCCACTATCCCAAAGAATTAACTTGCAAGACTTGACTTATTGACTTGGCCACCTTGCCCACCATTTCGTCCAACCATGCCACCTAAGGGTGCCACATGTCGCCCTCCTATTGGTCCAAAATATTTCATCTCTCGGAAAAATCCGAAATCGGTTAAAATATTAAAAACGTAGAATTTCCTTCACAAGGTTCGGAATCTTTTCCGTCGAAAGTTCACAATTTCGTTCTTAACCTAATTAGGGTTTATACACTTGTACGTATGTCCTTACATACATACTCTGAAAATACGGGGTGTAACAAAAATATTAGAGAAACTCTTGTGCTTCACATAGACCTCTCGGGTTTGGCTACTTTGCTCACAAGAAAATTTGTAGTTTTGATCCTTTGTTCACAAGACTTAAACCCAATGTCCCTAAGGGTATTGTAAGGATATCTCAATAGAAAGATTTCGGAAAAACGGAGTTTTCACGTTAGTCGCAAGGCGGAAACTTAAGGAGTTCTTCAACTTTGAAGTTGGAACTTGAAGATGGGTTCTTCATAGGCTTCTAAGGAGTGCTTGGAGCGGATTGGAACTTAAGGAATGGAGCTAAGAATTGCTAAGGCGCGACTTTGAATCTTGGAGATTTTAAGGGCTTGGAAAGGTATAAATTTTGTCGTTTTAGCAATTAAGGTTTACTTATTGTTGTAGTTATAGATATTAGCAAGCATGAGGTATATTGTATGAAGTTGATAAGTATATTGGCTATTGGAACCCTAATTCGAAAACTAGCATGTTTAGCCTTAAGATTACAATTCAAGTCGATTATTAGTTTAAGTCGTCGCATGTTGTATAAAGAAGGAAATTGTAGTTGTTGAAGTTGTTTATGTCTATATAACATGTTAGACCTTAGAACTTGGAATTTGAAAAGGATTGGAAAAGACTTTGAATTGTGGTTATGTTGTTAGCCGAGAATGGCTTGATTATGGACTTAGTTGGTATTAATTGTGGGGCGGAATTTTACACGTATTGTTAGGCGTGTAATCCCCTTTGTTTGGTTGTTGTTTGGAGCCTTAAATGTGGCGTGTTGGTTATTGTATTCGGCCTTGAAAAAGGTGGCAAAGTGAGTAGAAACAAAGGAAGTCTTTGCCCGATTTTCCGTAGAATTAGAGACCGTATCGTAGTATTATTCTCGTTAGAGACTAGAAGTTGATAGTCTTGTTGTGACCATTATAGGTTGACACTTCTACGTGCACGCGTATTCGGCAGCTTGTGGATTTAGCGAAAAGGTATGTGAACTATCTCCTCTTCTAGCATGATTCCTTAAGATAAAGAAAGTATGTCCTACTCCTTAAATGATCCATTCCTTGGTTGTATTTGGATTGCCTAAAATAGAATTCGTTCTATGTACTCCCTTGATTGTACTTTGATGTTTAAATTGTAAGTTGTATAATCCATTTCCTTAGTGAAGTTTGGATTCTTAAAAGTGAAAGTATTTTACTTAAAGTACATGGAGTCTTGAAAAGGAAGTGGTTTCCAAACCTTTTGGCTAGTGCCTTAGTTCCAAAACCTAAGGGTTGTTGTAATGACTTTATGGGAGTTAAAGGAGTGATTTACTTAATTGTTTTAAGAGAGGAGAAATGACATGATTTAAGAGAAGTAACTTGTTTTAAATGTGTGAGTTACTTGAGGTTTAAAGGTAGAAGAAACTTGTTTTCTAAATATTAAGGGACTTGAAGTATTTTTGAAAGTTAAGAAACTTGATTTGAAAGTTTGTGATACTTGGTTTTAAGTATAAGTCTCTTGGTTATAAAAAGAATGAAATTGTCTAAAACCATAAAGGGTTATAACGGCTTTATGGGAAGTTGGTTATAACGGCTTTATGGAAGGTTAAGAAAGTTGTCTATTTTGATTATTGGGCATAAGTTGCCTAGATTGTGAAAATTTGAAGTTACTTGATTTCAAGCTTTGAAATGAGTTTTCTAAAAGTGTAGTAACTTACTTTGAAAAATAGACACACCTTGATACTACGGGTGTTAGTATCTTGGGATTTTACATAAAAAGGAGTCTTTTGAAAAGAATGTACGTACGTAGTACTTTGGCTTGTTAAATGAGAATTATTCTATTTGTGCCTTGATAAGTACTTTGGCTTGTTAAATGAGAATTATTCTATTTGTGCCTTGATAAGTACTTTGGCTTGTTAAATGAGAATTATTCTATTTGTGCCTTGAAAAGTACTTTGGCTTGTTAATTGAGAATTATTCCATATGTGCCTTGATAAGTACTTTGGCTTGATTAATTGAGAATTGCCTATGTGTGCTGGTGGTAGCCTTTGAGTGCAAGTATTATGTTTTATTGCGTTGCCGCGACTCTCGGTTGGAGGGTCGTTTGTCTTGTTGTAAGTTACTTGGACGTACCGACAGTGATGTGGGATTCCACGTGTATGCTTCCGTTATTTGTAGTACTTAGGTTAAATTCGGATTTTTATAAAAGACACAGTAGTGCTTATGTGTTGTTTGTGGCCGGTCGAGATAGGGTAAGAGTATAAGTGAGGGTAAATCCCAGACGCTATACCACCTTCTCCAGGGTAAGAGTATAAATGAGGGGTAAACCCCCAAGACATTATACCCCCTGCTTGTTTTGTTTGATGGTCGGTCGAGATAGGGTAAGAGTATAAGTGAGGGGTAAACCCCCAAGACGCTATACCACCTTCTCCAGGGTAAGAGTATAAATGAGGGGTAAACCCCCAAGACATTATACCCCCTGCTTGTTTTGTTTGATGGTCGGTCGAGATAGGGTAAGAGTATAAGTGAGGGGTAAATCCTCAGGCCTATACCACCTTCTCGGTAAGAGTATAAATGAGGGTAAACCCCAAGACATTATACCCCGCTTGTTTTGTTTGATGGTCGGTCGAGATAGGGTAAGAGTATAAGTGAGGTAAACCCCAAGACGCTATACCACCTTCTCTGGTAAAAGTATAAATGAGGGTAAACCCCAAGACATTATACCCCATGCTTGTTTTGTTTGATGGTCGGTTGAGATAGGGTAAGAGTATAAGTGAGGTAAACCCCAAGACGCTATACCACCTTCTCCAGTAAGAGTATAAATGAGGGTAAACCCCAAGACATTATACTCCCTGCTTTACCACCTGCTCGTCTTCCTACTTGGCCCGTACAGTTTTAGGACACAGGTGGGACTTGGTGTTCATGTATGCCTATTGGTGTTATATTATATCATGGACTGCCGGCAGTGAGGAAGGATTCCACGGGCATGATTGATATTATGGGCGTGACCCATGGTTATATTTTAGAAATGACTTGAGGCACGCGTCCACGACTTGTTATATGCTTATGTGTTGTGTCTTGTAGGTTGGCTATCATACATGTCTCTGTTTTGCTTAGCTGTTATGATTTCATTCTGATACTTATTGTTTCACATACTTGGTACATTCTTAATCGACCTCCTTGGGGCTGCGTTCATGCCGAGTTTAGGTCTGTTTGGTGATCGGCGGTGTGAGACTGCTCGAGTTTTGGATAGCTCCTTACGTTGGAGTTTATCTTTTTGGTATAAGTTCTTTCGAGACATGCTTTATCTGATTATGGGATGCGGCGGGGCCTTGTCGTCACGATTGATAAAACTCTTAGAGTGCAGTATTCATATGTGGGATTGGACTCATGTACAATGTAGTGTCTTTTGAGTATGTATATTATGGCAGCCTTGTCGGCCTTGCCCTTGCACGTATGTTGGTTTGGAAAAAAAAGGGGTGTTATTTAATTTCCGCAGTTTACTTGTGTTGTTAAGGTAGAAGGGTGCCCAGGTAGGGCACCAGTCACGGGCCCGGGGTTCGGGGCGTGACAGAGTGGTATCGAGCGATCCTTGAATGTCTCTGCACCGTGTCTAGTAGAGTCTTGATTATCCGGTGTGTTGCGCGCGCCACACCCATAAACAGGAGGCTACGGGACATTTAGGAGTTGGTTTCTATTCTTCTCACTCTAAGATCGTGCCATAGAGTTGTGTTAGTAAGATAATTCCTCTCGGCGTATTGTTGTGTTCTGATTATGCCTCGAGAGAGCAACGGCCGCCCTTGAAGGGCAAAGTAGTAGCAGGATCTACTAGTCAGACTCTGAGAATTGATAGGGCTTATGCCCAGGGTATACCGGATATTGTGCCGCGATCGGCGAAGTTCTTGCGCCAGTTTTGAGGCCCCAGCACGAGCCTCGGTTTCGCCAGTTAGGGAAGACTTTAGGTCATGAAGGAAGCCATTATGTTATTGACCAAGATAGCGAGCATAGCTTTCATCGTGAGGGTTATTCGGCGATCTTGTCACGACCCGTTCAGGTTCGTGGATAGTGCCTTACCCGGCACCCAAGTAGTCATACATCGAGTAATGGAACATAAGACAAGACAAGAAACATTATGAAAAGAGAAACAGTTTATCGATGAAAAGCTTGCCTTTTCGCATATATATATATATAACCCAAGTTTTTGCGATACATCCCACTGCATAATAGGACTACAGACCTCTAAGGAAGATAAACAACTATGGCGACGGGCCCGCCATACCTCGATTGCATAAAAACTATCTACAACAGGGAGATCATACCCAAAAGTCGAGCCTCCGGAGAAGATGGAGCTCCTGACACCAACGCAAAGAGATCCTAAGGATGTGGATCTAGCACTGCTGCTCTTACCTGCATTTAACGCACCCAGGAGAGTCGAGACAACAAGTACTAAGTATGTGAAACTGTAAAGTACTTAAATGAAATCATATCACTTTAAAACCAATTTTACAAATATGCACGAAACAACCAATGTAACCGCACATAGTGCCACATCATAAACAAGAGCAACAATAGGTAAACTGTAACACACATAGCATCATATCATGTCTACTTATCAAACCATTTTGTTATATTTTCCAGAAATCAATATAAGTCTTTTATAAACACATAAGTAAACTGTTCCTTTTATCATTCTTAAGTCGTTATACTTAACTTCCCATAAAGCTAGTATAACTCTTAAGCTTCTTGTTTTTTAAAAAAACAAATATTCTTCTTCTTTCAAAACTGTTTAATAATTCTTTTGAAAGACTTTTTAAGATCTTTATTATTCAGGCTTAAGTCAAAAGACATTGCCGTAATTATTATTCAGTTAACACACGTACGTCTACCGTACTATATATATATTTTAAAATATCATGCTCAAGAGTATAGGAAGAATCACATACCTTCTCGGCGAAAACCACCTGCCAAGTCGAATATGTCGCGCGCAGAGAATCAACCTATAATAGTCAGACACGTCTATCAACGTCTAGACTATTCTGTAAACAGTTCTAAGCAGAGGGTTCTCTATTCTACGGAAATTTGGGCAGCACTTCCCTACCCGGTGAGCTATATAAGTCTACTGTGAAAACAGTCCTATGTAAGTACAGTTCAATTATCCTTCTTTTATGCCCTTCTACTGTGATAACAGTTCAATTCTATTCTGTAATATCCTTCTAAGTATTTTATACTTATTCCTATACTTCTACAGTATGCATTCTCTAATTACAAAAGAAGGATAAGATTATTTACCTCGATAAGCCCAAAATTATCCAAGTAAAAACGTCGATCCTGAGCAACGTTTAGCTCCTAATTTGTACGCTCCGATAGCTCCAAGAACCCTTAGAAGTTCTTCACAACTTCTACTAAGTACTAAGGGATTTGGGCTAGGGTATTTAGGAATAGTAACTACACATGGAAGACAACATTTCTACCAAGGGAGGGGGGGTGTTTCGGCTAGGGCTTTCTTTAGAGGGGGGGGGGGCTTTCGGCCAAAGCCACTTAGGCTAGATGGGGAGAGGGTGTTGGACGAAAAGGCTCACAAGGGAGAGGGGAGGATTTTCAAGACTTGGAGAGTGATTTGTGGATGAAGAACTCTTCATCTTAAGGGGGGTATTTATAGGTCAAGAAATGGCCAACCAATGGCCAAGATTAAGCCAAGTGCTAGGCAAGTGTAAGGTCAAGATTAGGGCAAGTGTACCTTATCCAACTATCACACAAAATATCCTACCAACTCCATGACAAAATAGCCATTCCAATCGTCCATATGGACGCCTCACGTCCACCAACTAGAGGGTGACAAGTGTAAGCCTCTCTCGTTGGTCCAAAATGTTTCGTCTCGGAAAAATCCGCAAAAATTATAAATGACATAGCCGTAATTTACCCTACGCGAGTTTAGTAAAACGTTTCGTCGAAAAACGATTCTTTTAGCGAGTTGTGCACAAACTTTTTCGTCCAAGGTCTTTAACTTAGGCTAAATTTTGTACGTACACCCTCACGTACATACTCTGGAAATACGGGGTATAACATTCTCCCCTCCTTAGAAACATTCGTCCCGAATGTTCCTTCCCAAGACAGTTAATGAAAAGATACCTCACAACTTAACAGTTTGCAAGTGCCACACATGGCCACATATAACACTTAAGCAAATACCATAATTAAAAACCAGCAAATAGGAAAGTAAGTTACACGAGGTGTGGGAATAAGTGAGGATACCTCGCCTCATGTCCTTCCGACTTCCCACGTCATCTCCTCCCTGAGCTCGTTCCGCCACAGAACTTTGACGGAAGCCACGTCCTTGGTCCGCAGACGCCTAACCTGACGATCGATTATCGCTATGGGAATCTCCTCATACGATAATCCCTAGGCCACCTGGACATCGTCAATCGGGTGCACTCTAGATGGATCCCCGATACATCTCCTCAGCATAGAAACATGAAACACCGGATGCACTGCCTCCAGATCGGACGGCAGATCCAACTCATAGGCAACCTGCCTACCCTGCGACAACTGACACGCCCAATGTACTGGGGTGAGTTTCCTTTCTTCCCGAATCTCATCACACCGCCATGGGTGACACCTTCAGAAAACCCAATCATCAACCTCGAACTCGGATGCCGACGACGATGATGCGCATATGACTTGCCGACTCGGTATCGGCCAAGAACCTCTCTGGATAAGCTTCACCTTATCCATCGCTGCTGCACCAAATGGTCCCACTAATCGCACCTCGCCCACATCGAACCAGCCTATCGCGATCGCACTTCCTCCCATACAAGGCCTCATGGCGCCATCCGAATCTGGAGTGGTAGCTATTATTATATGAAACTCAACTAGAGGCAAATGATCCTCCCAACTACCCACGAGTCGATAACACGGCTCGCGGATATCCTCGAGAGTCCGGATAGTGCGCCACTGCCCGTCTGCGTGGATGGAATGCGATTACTCGTGCTCACTGCGTCCCAAACCCTTCGGAAAGACCTCCGAAGTTAGTCGTAAATGGGCTCCTGTGCGATATGATCGAAATAGGGACTCATGCGATCGGCGATCTCTCGGATGTAAAGTGCGCATAATCCTCACCAAAAAGTCGTCTGACGGAAAAAAGTGGGCTGATTTCGTCATCACGCCGACGATAACCCATATAGAATCATGCCTCCTCCGAGTGTGAGGTAATCCTGTGATGAAGTCCATGTTGATCACCTCCCACTTCGGTGTCGATCTCTATCGTCGTAACAAACCACCGGGCCTGCGTGCTCTACCTTCACTGCGACAACACGGGCGAGCTACGAACTCGCAGCGTCCCTCTTGAGCCATCCCACCAATACGGATCTAAGGTCGTGGTACATCTTGGTCGACCACGGATGGATAGAGTAACACGCTACCGTGGTGCTTCCCAAGAACCTCGCGAAGTCTCAAACATCCGGAACACACAACTCGCTCAAACCTTAGCACCCCATCGGTGCTACCTCAAGGACCCTTGCCTCACGTAAGAGCCGTATCACGATACCGAATCAAAACGGATCCTCAATGTTGCCTCTTCACCTCTCGCCGATGGAAGACCGCAACCTCTCGAACTCGAACCCCATCGCTATCGAATCAATCAAGCGGACACCAAGGCTCGCTAAGCGATGCAAATAACGAACCATGCCCCTCCTCTCTAGCCGCACATCCGATAGGCTCCCATCGACCTACGACTAAGAGCATACGCCACAACATTGGCCTTGGGTGGTACAGGATATCAACATCGTAATCCTTAAGCAACTCTAACCACCGCCTCGTCGTAAGTTCACCTCCTCGGTGAAGATATCTTGGAGGCTCTTGTAGTGCAGTATAAATATCCACGTGAACCCCATACAAATAGTGCCTCGGATCTTCAAAGCGTGAATCACCGCCCGACTCCAAATCATGGGTGGGGTAGTTCCTCGTGTTTCTTAAGTCGGGATGCGTACGCTATAACTCTACCCTGTTGCATCAACAGACATCCCATCCCGATGCCTGACGCATCACAATACACAACATAACCGTCTGGTCCCTCTGGAAGAGTAAGAGCGAGGCGGTCGTCGCCTCTTTCAAGAATCGAAACCTCGCCACAAGCATCACCATCAAACTTAGCCGCCTTCCGAGTCACCTAGTCAATGGTGCGTAGATAGAAGCAAACTTCTACGAACCGCCGATAATAACTGCGAGGCCCGTAAAGTCGCGAACCTCTGCCGAGTAGTAGGTCAGGCCAAGTCCCGACGCTTCGATCTTGGCGTATTCACTCGAATGCCATCACCACAATATGCCCAAGAAAAGCCACGAAGTTAACCAAAACTCACATTTGGAAAACTTGGCGTATAGCTGGTCTCGAGAATCACAAGCCGCTCTCAAATGCTCTGCATGCCCCGCTCTGGCGAGAATAAACCAATATATCATCAATGAACACTATCACAAGCGTGTCTAAAAATGGTTTGAACACTCGGTTCATCAAATCCATGAATACCACGAGCATTGGTCAACCCAAAAGACATGACTGAACTCATAATGCCGTCTCGTCGAATGCGATCCTAGGGACATCCACCTCTCGACTCGTGCACTGATGATAGCGATCGTAGATCAATCTTGAGAAACATCTCGCGCCGCAACTGGTCGAACAAATCATCAATCACGGAAGGGTATCTGTTTAATGGTCACCTTGTTCACCGCTCGTAATCAACACATGCGCAGGCCCCGCCCTTCTTCTTCTTCACGAACAATACGGCGTTCCCGAGGAGAAACACTAGGTGCGATGAAGCCCTTCTCCAAAGAAATCTCTCACTGGTCCTTCAACTCTCTCAACTCGGTGCCATTACGTATGGCGGAATGGAAATAGGCCGAGTGTCCGTAACACATCTATACAAAACTCAATCTCCTCTCGGGAGGATACCAGAGGTCGTGGAAACACGCGTGGGAACTCTCGACTCGAACTGATCAAAATCTGGTACCGCACTCGATATCAAACACCGAATGAGATGGTAAATGTACCTTCTCGCACCATCTTCCCAGCCTTGAGGTAAGAAATAAACCTACCCTCGGCGATACGGTGTTCCTCCCACTCAACAACCGGCCTCGTGAAATCGAACTGTACCACTCTCTCCTGCAGTCTACATTGGCGTAGCAAGAAGCTAGCCAATCCATACCCATGATCACATCGAAATCAGTCATCTCCAACTCTATCAAGTCGGCTAGGGTCTGACGATTGCATATGGTCACTGGGCAAGCCCTATATACCCGCCGAGCTACCACCGAATCACCCACTGGCGTAGCTACCTCGAAAGGGTCTATGGACTCAGGCTCTATCCCTATCCTACTAGCAATAAGGTGAGATATATAGAGCAGTAGAACCGGATCTATCAAGGCATACACATCAAATCCGAAGCGATAAAGTACTGCGACGACGCCAGCGACGCCTCCAGTCCCGGTTACCGACAAGGCATAGATGCGATTCGAGGACCGCTAGAATCGGGACCCGCCACGACCTCTGCGACGACGATGGTCCATGAGTATCCCGCCCGGCGTGTAAATGAGGGCGAAGAATCGGCAATCACTGCATGCTGAGCCCTACCACTTGCCCCGCTCGGCCGGACAGCCGCAAAGTGACCACTCGCCACAATCGTAACAAGCTCGGCGGTACCACACTTCCCGTAATGGGATCTACCGCACGGCCACACCGGCGGGGTGGTCCCGTCGCCGCACTGCCGCTCGACGCTCAAGCCACGGGCCACAGTGCGCCCTCGAATACTCTGGTTGTCTTGAGGGCGGCGGCAGAGTGCTCGAGCCGGGCCGTGGTGCAAATTTAGATCGCTGCCGAGGCCGCCCACCGAGAGCTACCAAAAGACCTCCCGCCCCGCCTTCTTCTGGCCGTCACAACTCGTCGCCTCTACGCTCGCATCCAAGTGCGTGAGCTGCATAGGTAATATCCATGCACGCGAAGAGCCACACCCGCACAAGACTCGCCATATAATCATCTAGCGGTGGCGTGGCGATGCACCACCCTCCATATCTCGCTACCAACGCAGGACATATCGAGCCAACGAATCAAACTCAGCGTTGTACTCCCTAATCGTGCGCCCTCTCGCCAAAGAACAAAAATCTATCGGCCGTGCCCTCCTCATACGTGAGGCAAGAAGTGAGTGAAAGGCCTCAAAACTCGTCCCATACTTTGGAGGCGCATGCTCTCCCGAAAGCTCCCACGAATCAAACCAATCGATCGCGGTATCACGCGGCCGATGCGAACCGCGTCACAGACTCGGTCTCAAGCCTTGATCACCCGCATGATCCTTCAGAATCGACGGATGAACTCCTGCGGATCATCCTCCGCCTCGACCAGAAACTCGGGCTACAACTCGGAAATCCAGTAGCCTCAAACTATTCGCCTCGGGTGAACCACGGTACGATCGGGCCGGAATCGAATCGCGATCCAAATATCCTCGTGTGCGCCACAATCCTAGCCAATAGTGGGCCATCTCCTTGTACCCTAACTCCTCGCCCAGCCGTGGGGCGAGGAGCGGCATCGTAGTCTCGTCGTCTGGCGGCGTCGTGGAACTCGCTGCCTCGGTATAGATCGGGCACGAGCCTCGTGACTCGGTGTCATACTAGCGGCTCCGCCGCTTGCCCTTCACGGGTTGCCTTACGTGAAGGCATAATCACATGTAAAAGGAATACGTTAGAGGGTCCAACCTATAACACGGCTAAAGCGCGATCTCGAGTGAGAAGAATGGAAACCAATCCTAAATATCCTATAGCCTCACGATTATTGGTGTGGTGCACAACACACCGATAATCAAGACTACTAGATACGATCTCAGACACTTTCCGAGGATTAGCGCTCACGATACCACTTTTGTCACGACTGCCCGGCGTGGATCGTGTGCCTTACCCGGGCACCCAAGTAGTCATACATCAGAGTAATCAGCGGAACATAAGACAAGACAAGAAACATTATGAAAAGAGAAACAGTTTATCTGATGAAAAGCTTGCCTTTCGGCATATATATATATATAACCCAAGTTTTTGCAGTTACATCCCACCTGTACAATAGGACTACAGACCTCTAAGGAAGATAAACAACTATGGCGATGAGGCCCGCCATACTCGATCGTAGAAAAACTATCTACAACAGGAGATCGTACCCAAAAGTCGAGCCTCGGAGAAGATGGAGCTCACGACACCAACGCAAAGAGATCCTAAGGATGTGGATCTAGCACCCTTGCCCTTACCGCTGGGCATGAGCGGCCCGAAGGAGGTCGATTACAACGGTACTAAGTATGTGAAAGCAGAAAGTACTTAAATGAAATCATATCACTTTAAAACCAATTTTACAAATATGCACGAAACAACCAATGTAACGCGCATAGTGCCACATCATAAACAAGAGCAACAATAGGTAAGCGTAATGTGTCTTCTAGGCTGCGAATGATCGAGCGGGCCACTCGCCCATATTATCATTATGCAAGCCTAATCCGGACTCCGTAGTCCGCGTAGGCCACTCGCGTAGGCCGCGTGAGGCGTAACCCGCGTCGAGGGTAGCTACTCGGCAACGTCACGGACTCGTAGTCCGCATGGCCACAGGCACCGCGTGAGGTATAACCCGCACACTAACACGAACTCCGTAGCTCGCATAGGTCCCCGGACCAGCGAGGTATTCTCGAATCATGGTCCTGGACCGCTGAGTCTACCGCGCATCGAGGCAGCTTAACCCCCGGTATCATGTCAAGAGGTGAGTGATATAATACTAACATAACAGCTTATCGTTAAACAATATAAGCACAACAAGAATACATTCTTATACAGACGTTACAAGACACTAACACACATAGCATCATATCATGTCTACTTATCAAACCATTTTGTTATATTTTCAAATCAATATAAGTCTTTTATAAACACATAAGTAAATCGTTCCTTTTATCATTCTTAAGTCGTTATACTTAACTTCCCATAAAGCTAGTATAACTCTTAAGCTTCTTGTTTTTTAAAAAAACAAATATTCTTCTTCTTTCAAAACTGTTTAATAATTCTTTTGAAAGACTTTTTAAGATCTTTATTATTCAGGCTTAAGTCAAAAGACATTGCCGTAATTATTATTCAGTTAACACACGTATGTCTCACTACTATATATATATTTTAAAATATCATGCTCAAGAGTATAGGAAGAATCACATACCTTCTCGAAAACCACTGCCAAGTCGAATATGTCGCGCAGAGAATCAACCTATAATAGTCGACACGTCTATCAGCGTCTAGACTATTACGAAATGATTCTAAGCAGAGGGTTCTCATTCTACGGAAATTTGGGCAGCACTTCCCTGCAGGTGAGCTATATAAGTCTCTTGTGAAAGCATCACATGTAAGTACAATTCAATTATCCTTCTTATGCCCTTCTTTGTGATATGAGTTCAATTCTATACGTAATATCCTTCTAAGTATTTTATACTTATTCCTATACTTCTACGATGCATTCTCTAATTACAAAAGAAGGATAAGATTATTTACCTCGATAAGCCCAAAATTATCCAAGTAAGCGTCGATCTGAGCAACGTTTAGCTCTAATTTATGCGCTCGATAGCTCGAAGAACCCTTAGAAGTTCTTACAACTTCTACTAAGTACTAAGGGATTTGGGCTAGGGTATTTAGGAATAGTAACTACACATGGAAGACAACATTTCTACCAGGGAGGGGTGTTTGGCTAGGGCTTTCTTTATGGGGGCTTTGGCCAAAGCCACTTAGGCTAGAGGGGTAGAGGGTTTTGGACGAAAAGGCTCACAAGGGAGAGGGGAGGATTTTCAAGACTTGGAGAGTGATTTGTGGATGAAGAACTCTTCATCTTAAGGGGGGTATTTATAGGTCAAGAAATGGCCAACCAATGGCCAAGATTAAGCCAAGTGCTAGGCAAGTGTAAGGTCAAGATTAGGGCAAGTGTACCTTATCCAACTATCACACAAAATATCCTACCAACTCCATGACAAAATAGCCATTCCAATCGTCCATATGGGCGCCACGCCCACCAACTAGGGTGACAAGTGTCGCCCTCTCGTTGGTCCAAAATGTTTCGTCTCTCGGAAAAATCCGCAAAAAATATAAATGACATAGCCGTAATTTACCCTACGCGAGTTTAGTAAAACGTTTCGTCGAAAAACGATTCTTTTAGCGAGTTGTGCATAAACTTTTTCGTCCAAGGTCTTTAACTTAGGCTAACTTTTGTACGTACACTCTCACGTACATACTCTGGAAATACGGGGTATAACAAATGCGCAGTGTCTACGAGGGTAGAGGGCCAGCGGAGATCGTAAGAGGCTAGACCGTTGGTTATCCGGTGAGTTTTGGACGATGCCTCCGTGAGTGAAATATATCGGCTGTCACACGACCCGGGGCACATCGTGCCCTACTGAGCACCCTTACAGTATACATCGAGAGATAATCAATGAACATACATGAAACTTATAAAATAAAACAACGAGAAATAAAAACGGATTAGCGATAGGGCTACCTTCTGACATATATATATATACAACCAAGCGGCCTCGCTTTCCTTTACAAAGTGACCCACAATATGTGACTACAGACCTAAGAGTTTTAACATAACAACTGTGGCGGGACGGGGCCCGCCATACCACGAATATACATGAATCTACAACCTCGGGAAAGCCGCATGCAAGAGATAAGCCTCCGAGCAAATGGAGCTTTTTCCCAAAATCAACCGAGATCCTAAGAGCGAGGATCACCAACTGGGTACCTAAAACTGCGGGCATGAGCGCATGGCCCCGAAGAAGTCGATTACAGTGCGAATATGGAACGAAATAACGTCTGAACAGATCATAGCGTACAAAGAATAGCAGGACAAGTATAAAAAAGTACATCTGGATCTGCCGTGTCATTACCACTTATGAACTTAATCGCACCTTATTATCTTTTCCCATTTTCAATAAAAGTTATAGTCACATTCTTATGCACATGATTAGGAAAAATCATTAAGTTCATTACTATATGACTTACTTATTTTTCATAACATAATCCGGCCCTTTAAGGAGGGGCGCCTATACTACCCGGCCCAATCTGGGATGCGATCAAGTCACACAAATATCAAAGCGTGCCCGTGGAATCCCTCATCACTACCGACAGTTATAAGTGTAAAATATAACCATGTGTCGCGCCCGTGGCATCCCACCTCACTGTCGGCGTACACATACACAACACATATATATATCTCCTGCCCGTGGAATCCCACATCACTGCCGACAACTATAAGTGTAAAATATAACCATGTGTCGCGCCCGTGGCATCCCACCTCACTGTCGGCGTACACATACACAACATATATATATATATATATATATAACGCGACCGCATGCCCCGGAATCCCACATCGTATAAGCATGGCCATAACGTGCCCTCGGCATCCCTCATCGTAGGTGCAGGTCTTCATGGGGAGCTAGCCCATGGAGTAAAATATAACATGGTCGCATGCCCCGGAATCCCACATCGTATAAGCATGGCATGGAGTAATAAAATGCGCGGGCATCTAACGCGTCTGGCTGCGTGCCGGCATCCTCATCGTATAAGCATGGCGAGATCGATCACAATGGAAGCATACGTGGAATCCCCGTCACACCCGCAGTCGTCCGATAAAATGTCAGGCGTCTAACCCGCGTCTGGTCACGTGCCGGAATCCCACATCGTAAGCGTGTCGAGGATCAATCATGATGGAAGCATACGGTGGAATCCCACGTCAACGATGCGTCCAAGTAAACTTATAACAAGACAGCCGGCCCTCCAACTGAGAGTTACGACAACGTAACATATAATACTTGCACTTAAAGCTATCACAAGCAAATACAGGCAAGTTCATTAAACCCTTAGACTTCCATTTATATAAACTCATGACACTTTCGTTTTACACATCAAAATACGGGAATTTAATCCCAAGTACTACGTACTTACATTCTTTTCAAAAGATTCCTTTTCATATAAAACCCCAAGATACTAACACGTAGTATCGAGGCATGTACATTTCACATAAGTCACGATACTTTTAGAAATACATTTCTGGCTACTAAATCAAGTGACCACTTACTTTAAAGCTTTAAGCAAGTGATACCCTTAAATCAAATTATTTCCTTGATTACTTTATTAGAAAACCATTCTCTTAACCTTCCATAAAGCGTTATAACCAACTTCCCATAAAGCCGTTATAACCCTTTATGGTTTTAGACAAACCCATTCCTTTTATAACGAGAGACTTATACTTTTTAAAACCAAGTATTGTATACTTTCAAATCAATTCTCTTAACTTTCAAAGTACAATTAGTCTCTTAACCTTTAGAAATCAAGCGACTCCTTTTATTATAAAACCTTAGGCAATTGATGCCTTAAAATCAAGTTGCCTTTTCATTAAAAAAAAAGTCATTTATCTTTCCATAAAGCAAATATAACCAACTTCCCATAAAGTCGTTATATTCACTTTATACCTTAGCCAAATACAATTTCCTATCGAGGACTTATACGTTTAAAGCGAACAAGTATCACATACTTAAAACTCTTCAAGTCCCTTAACTTTAATAAAACATTAGACATCCTTAATACTTTCAAAGAAGCGAGTTAATCTCCTAACTCACCCGACTTGGCCATTCATATACTAGTAAAGGATATCAATATCTTGTACGTCTACCGTACTATATACGTGCAACTAGTCATGCTCAAAGGATAGGAAAAGTTCTACATCAAGAAATCACACAACTACCTCTTAACTTCTAAGAGTAGAGGAACGTGAAATGATACCACAGGTATATTCCATACATAGAATCATGCCAAAGGAAGGAAGAGGTTCACATACCTCGCGACGATTATCGACAAGTAGCAAAATGCTCCAAAGTACTTCAACCTTGATAGCTATTCCATCCTTCAAGTAGGATACGCTATACTTAGTACTTCAACCTATAATGGTCACAATACGTCCATTAACCTCTTACTTCAAACGTAGAATATTCTAAGTGCTAAGTCACTAAATTCTACGGAAAATCGGACAGCACCTCCTTTGTTTCTACTTACTTTGCCACCTTTTTCAAGGCCGAATACAATAACCAAACACGCCACATTTAAGGCCCAATCAATGCAATTAACAATAGGGGATTACACGCCTACTAGACGTGTAAAATTCCGCCCCACAATAGATATCAAACTAATACAAACTATATGTCCAATTCGGCCACATTGAGTACCATAACACCAATTCTTATCCAATTTCCATTTCAATCCAAGTTATTAGCCTAACATGATATCAAGTCGCAATCGATTATAACTACTATAATCTCCAAGTAATTAACATGCGGCGATTCTAATAAGCGACTAAATTGTAATCCAACTTCACAAGGCTTACATTACATTTAGATTTAAGCTACAAGAAATCCATAATACTTATAAACTTCAACACATACACTTCATGCTAGCAACATGTAAAGCTAACAACAATATAAATAATCTTGTAACACTTTTAAGGGACAAGATTATACCTCAACGAATCTTAATCCAACTCCAAATCCGAAGTCGCTCCTTAGTAACTTAGAGCCTCTTCAAGACACTTCAATCCGCTACTTGAGACCCTTAGAACAATACCAACAACTTTCCTTCAAACTTCCAATCCAAAACCTAGAAAGCAACTAGGTTTTCACTTTGCGACTAAGTGAAAACTATCTTTTTCCGAGATTTTTCTATTGAGATACACTTACAATACACTCATGAACCTTGGTTTAAAGTGTGGAGCTTAAAGAACAAGAAACGAAATTTTTTCCTTCTTTCCCTTAGTGAACCCGAGAGCTAGGCTCTTGTGTTCTTCAATTTGTGTGAAAATTTTACTAAGTGTTAAGCTTGTCATACTACTACTAGTATTATATAGCAACATGGAGGTCAAGATGCAAACAAATGGGTGGTTTGGATGAAGTCTAATCAAATATCAAGACTAGTGGACCCTTTGACCAAGTCAATTATCTCGTTACTACTTGCAAGACTTGTCTTGCTAACAAAGGTCGATGACCCTCTTGCCCTTGCAAATTTCGTCCAAGGCATCATTAAGGGGGTGACACGTGTCGCCTCCCATTCGTCACAATAGTACGTTTCCGACAATTTCATAAGTCCGTTAAATTTTTACAAGTCTCAAATCTTAACACTGTGAGTTCTTACGTACGTTCTTAAAACATGTCCTGTAAATACGGGGTGTAACATTCTTCCTCTTAGAAACATTCGTCCCGAATGTTCTTTGAGTCAAACTTATAATTAGCGACATAGTTTCCTTTTTACCACCCCGACATACCAATAATGCCACACATGGCCCTAATACCTTGCACACGCATATCCGTCCATCATAAGCCCAAAAGAGATTATCTTTTCATACTTCCAACTCTTTCTAGCATATACATAGTCTCAATATAATCTGTTCGTGACATTTAAGCATACCACAACTTTATCATGCATACAAGTTTCTAAAGGGCCAAAGACATACCTGAAATCATATAGGTGGTTCAAAGGACCGCTAAAACTGGGAATTTCCACCACGGCCCCTGTCACGGCCTGCCGGTGCATAAACATCCTGCCTAGCTATGGAAGGCGAAGAACCCGCAACTGATCCAGTAGACTGCGCTATCCCACCAGTGCCACCTGCGGTGGACGGCTCTCACGAAATGGCCATGCTGGCCGCAAGCATAACAAGCTGTCGAAGTAGTACGACATTCCCCAAAATGGAATCTACTACAGTGACCACACCGGGGCAAATGTGGCTTCTCCTGGCTACTATTCTCGGACATCTGTGAACCTGTAGCCCTGGAGCCCTAAACTGCTCCCGAATATCCCCGGCGACCAAACCTCCGGCCAGAAGATCGGGAAGGAGCACTGCTACTTGGTGAGATGTAGACCTAGTTCGCTGTTGAGGCCGCCTCGAAAGTTACCACGAATCTGCAGTCACGCCTCTTGGGCTTGCTGAGTCTAGCCGACTCTCTCTCTCGTCCTCTATCCCTGCGCATAAGCTTGCATCTGGCAATATCCATACGGTGAAGGGCGGCTCCAGGCATGCGATAATCATATAATGGTCTAGCCCGTCACATGCGGTGAACTCATCCGCCATATCGGCCACAATAGTGTCGCGTACGGCCAACGAGTCAAACTCGGGTTGTATTCACGATGGTCCTCCCATTACGCCTCGATGACAAGAACACATCAACACGGGCTCTCCTCATTTCGGAGGCAAAAGTGATCAAGAAAGGCCTCGTGAACTCGTCCCAAAGCGCGGACGAGCACCCACACCTCTCGGCGGCTCGAGACTCAAACCAGTTCAACGCAATATCGTAACCGGTAAAGAAGCTAACACAACCGACTGTCTCCAGGCCCTGGCACTGCATAGTCCGTAGGCTGCGAACGAACTCTTGAGGATAATCCTCGGATCTCGAACCATAAAACTCGGTGGACTACAACCCGAAAATCCCGAATCCTCAAACCGGCTCTGGGTTAGCTACTCGCTCTGGCGCTGCTACCACTATGCTAGTCAAAAGTCTGATCTGCTCTCCATCATCTCTAAACTCTTCCAGGCTGGATGGAGGCTCGGGTCTGGGAACCTCTGGAGCTACTGCCGCCTCGCCTCTAATACCGCTGGCGTGGTGAGCTCGCCAATCCGCCTACTACCTCGGGCATAGTCTTTGCCCGAGTCTGGTAACCCTCTGCGTGCCACTAGCGACTCACGCTCTTGCGCCTTACGGGCCACGGCCGCCTTAGTAGAGGCATAAGCGTACATAAGAAGGGGTCGAGAGGATTCAACCTACTAGGGCGGCTCTCTTGCGATCTCAAAGAGAGAAGAATGAAACCAATCCTAAATGTCCTGTGACCTCACGATTATAGATGTGGTGCACAACACACCGATAATCAAGACTACTAGACACGGTCTGTAGACACTTTCGAGGACTAATCGCTGCGATACCACTTTTGTCACGACCGACCCGGCCCACGGCCAGTGCCTACACAGGCACCCTTACAGTATACATCGAGAGATAATCAATGAACATACATGAAACTTATAAAATAAAACAACGAGAATAAAACAACGGGTTAGCCGATAGGCTACCTTCCAGACATATATATATATACAAGAAGCGGTTGCCTCCTTTCCTTTACAACCGACCCATGATATGTGACTACAGGACCTCTAAGAGTTTTAACATAACAAGCGTGTGGACAGGGCCCGCCATACCCTGAATATACATGAATCTACAACCTCGGAAGTACCAAGAGATAAGCCTCCGAGCAAATGGATCTTTTCCCAAAATCAACCGAGATCTAAGAGTAAGGATCACCAACACAGGTACCTAAAACTGCGGCATGAGCGCGACCCAAGGGGGTCGATAACATGCGAATATGGAGAAATAACGTCTGATAAACATATCATAAGCGTACAAAAGAATGGCAGGGACAAGTATAAAAAAGTACATACGGGATCTGTAGTGTCATTACCAACTTATGAACTTAATCGCACCTTATTATCTTTTCCCATTTTCAATAAAAGTTATAGTCACGTTCTTATGCACATGATTAGGAAAAATCATTAAGTTCATTACTATATGACTTACTTATTTTTCATAACATAATCCGCCGCTTTAAGGAGGCGCTATACTACCCCGATGGGATGCGATCAAGTCACACAAATATCAAAAGCGTGCGTAGAATCCCCATCACCGGCGGCTATAAGTGTAAAATATAACCATGTGTCGCGCGTGGCATCCCACCTCACCGGCGTACATACACAACACATATATATATATAACGCGACCGCGTGCCGGAATCGCATCGTATAAGCGTGGCCATAACGTGCCCTCGGCGTCCTCATCGTAGGTGCAGTCTTCGGGAGCTAGCCCGTGGAGTAAAATATAACATGGTCGCATGCCGGAATCCCACATCGTATAAGCATGGCCCATGGAGTAATAAAGCGGCGCATCTAACGCGTCACGGCTGCGTGCCGGCATCCTCATCGTATAAGCGTGGCGAGATCAATCACAATGGAAGCATACGGTGGAATCCCGTCAGCTGCCGTGCGTCAGATAAAATGTCAGGGCATCTAACGCGTCTGGTCACATGCCGGAATCCCATCGTATAAGCGTGTCAGGATCAATCATGATGGAAGCATGCGTGGAATCCCACATCGATGCGTCGAGTAAACTTATAACAAGGCGGTGACCCTCTGGCGAGTCACGACAACGTAACATATAATACTTGCACTTAAAGCTATCACAAGAAAATACAGGCAAGTTCATTAAACCCTTAGACTTCTATTTATATAAACTCATGACACTTTCGTTTTACGTCAAAATCAGAATTTAATCCCAAGTACTACGTCTTACATTCTTTTCAAAAGATTCCTTTTCATATAAAACCCAAGATACTAACACCGTAGTATCAAGGCTTGTGTACATTTCACATAAGTCACGACACTTTTAGAAATACATTTCTCGGCTTCGAAATCAAGTGACCCTTACTTTAAAGCTTTAAGCAAGTGATACCCTTAAATCAAATTATTTCCTTGATTACTTTATTAGAAAACCATTCCATAACCTTCCATAAAGTCGTTATAACCAACTTCCCATAAAGCGTTATAACCCTTTATGGTTTTAGACAAACCCATTCCTTTTATAACCAAGAGACTTATACTTTTTAAAACCAAGTATTGTATACTTTCAAATCAATTCTCTTAACTTTCAAAGTACAATTAGTCTCTTAACCTTTAGAAATCAAGTGACTCCTTTTATTATAAAACCTTAGGCAATTGATGCCTTAAAATCAAGTTGCCTTTTTATTAAAAAATCAAGTCATTTATCTTTCCATAAAGCAAATATAACCAACTTCCCATAAAGTCGTTATATTCACTTTATACCTTAGCCAAATACAATTTCCTATCCAAGGGACTTATACGTTTAAAGCGGAACAAGTATCACATACTTATAACTCATCAAGTCCTTAACTTTAATAAAACATTAGACATCCTTAATACTTTCAAAGAAGCGAGTTAATCTCTAACTCACCCGACTTGGCCATTCGTATACTAGTAAAGGATATCAAGATCTTGTCGTCTACTGTACTATATCGTGCAACTAGTCATGCTCGAGGATAGGAAAAGTTCTACATCTGATAAATCACACAACTACCTCTTAACTTCAAGAGTAGAAGGGAACATGAAATGATACCACGGTATATTCCATACATAGAATCATGCCAAGGAAAGCGGCACCTCCTTTGTTTCTACTTACTTGCCACCTTTTTCAAGGCCGAATACAATAACCAAACACGCCACATTTAAGGCCCAATCAATGCAATTAACAATAGGATTACACGCCTACTAGGCGTGTAAAATTCTGCCCCACAATAGATATCAAACTAATACAAACTATATGTCCAATTCGCAACATTGAGTACCATAACACCAATTCTTATCCAATTTCCATTTCAATCCAAGTTATTAGCCTAACATGATATCAAGTCGCAATCGATTATAACTACTATAATCTCGAGTAATTAACATGCGGCGATTCTAATAACGACTAAATTGTAATCCAACTTCACAAGGCTTACATTACATTTCGGTTTAAGCTACAAGCAATCCATAATACTTATAAACTTCAACACATACGCCATGCTAGCAACGTGTAAAGCTAACAACAATATAAATAATTTTGTAACACTTTTAAGGGACAAGATTATACCTCAACGAATCTTAATCCAACTCCAAATCAAGTCGCTTAGTAACTTAGAGCCTCTTGAAGACACTTCAATCGCTACTTGAGACCCTTAGAACAATACCAACAACTTTCCTTCAAACTTCCGTATCACGACCGATCCGGGCGTGGTGGTGCCTACCCGCACCCAAGTAGGCATACATCGAGTAATCAACGGAATATAAAACAAGACATGAAACAAGTGTAAAATGAGAAAGCAGTTTATTTGAGAAAAAGTCGCCTTCGGCATATATATATAAACCAAGTCCGCGTGCATCCCAGTGTACAATAGGACTACAGACCTCAGGAAGTAAACAACTATGGCGGGACGGGGCCCGCCATACCAGAATGTACAAAACTATCTACAACAACGGGAGATCATACCCAAAGTCGAGCCTACGGAGAAGATGAAGCTCTTGACACCAAAGAAAAGATCCTAAGGCGAGGATCCGCTACTGCTTCCGCTTTACTGCGGCGTGAGCGGCCCAAGGAGGTCGATCAACAGTACCAAGTATGTGAAGCGTAAAAATGCGAAGTGAAATCAAAGTGTTTAAAACCATTTACAAATACAACGGTTCAAGCGCACATAGTGCCTGACATAAACAAGAGCAAAATAGATATAATGTAGCGGTCTTTTCTAGGCGCTAATGATCGAAGCAAGGCGATCGCCCGTAGTATCATTATGCGTACCTAATCTGGACTTCCGCGATCGCATAGGTCCCATGAGCCGCATGAGGTATTCCGCCGCATCGGGGTAGCTACTCCCGGCATCGTCACGGACTCCGTAGTCGCGTAGCGCGTAGACCACATGAGGTATTCCCCGCGCTAACACGGAACTCGTAGCTCGCATAGGTCCCTGGACCCGCGTAGGCATCCGCCGCGTCGAGGCGACTTAACCCGGTATAACATGTCAAGAGGTGAGTGGTATAATACTAACATAACGACTTATCGTTAAACAACATAAGCACAATAAAAATAACCTCTTTACACAAATGTTACAAGACACTAACACACATAGCATCATAATATGTCTACTCATCAAACCATCTTACCATACTTTCCAGAAATCAATACAAGTCTTTCATAAACACATAAGTAAACCGTTCCTTTTATCTTTCGTGAGTCGTTATACCTAATTTCCCATAATGCTAGTATAACTCTTAAGCTTTTTATTTAAAAACAAGTATTACTCTTCTTTCAAAAAATGATTCATAATTCTTTTGAAATACTTCAAGATTCTTATTATTTAGACTCAAGTCAAAAGACGTCCAGTAAAACCATGTTCAGTTAACACCGTCGTCTGGTACTACATATATATATTTTAAAATATCATGGACAAGAGGATAGGAAGAATCACATACCTACCGTGAAAATCCACGCCAAGTCGAATATGTCGCGAGTATCAACTATAATAGTCAAATCGTCTATCAGCGTCTAGACTACTCTGTAGAATATTCTAAGCGAGAGGGTTCTTAATTCTACGGAAAATTGGGCAGCACTTCCCTACAGGTCATACTACACAAGTCTCATGTAAATCTGATCTATGTAAGAAATCTGATTCAATCTTCTTTAATATCCTACATCACGATGTATTTACAGTTCAATTCTCTTTTTAATATCCTTACATGAATCTTATACTTATTTCTATACTACTACGGTATGTAATCTCCAATTACAATAGTGTCACGACCGAACCGGGCGTGACTAGTGCCTTACCGGCGCACCCAGTAGACATACATCAGTGTCGTGGAAAAATAAAACAAGACATGAAAAAAATAGTTAAATGAGAAAACTTGCCTTGCGGCGTATATATATAACAACTAGAAACGATTCATCCCTTTTTACAACTCGCCCACAGCGATTACTACGGACCTCTAAGAATGACATGACAACAATGGCGGGACGGGGCCCGCCATACCACGAATGTAAGTACTACTGGCGACATGGGACTATACCAGCGATAAGCCTCGGAGAAAGCGGGCTTCCCAAATGACTGTGACCACATGAGCGAGGATCGACAAGCGGTGTACCTCTACACTGCGGCATGACGCGCGGCCGAGGAGGTCGATGCAAGTACCAAGTATGTGGCCCGAAAATGCGTAAATGCAATCATAGCGATCTATATAAAGCGGGAGACATGTATGATAACCAAACTACGATTCTGATAAATAGCGATCATGTCAAGTCGGGGACTCGCGCCTCAAAGTCATCACTCGGAAATATAACTATGGGTCTCACGCCACAACATCAATCATGCCGTGGAATACCTTCTCATGCGGCGATCATGATATAAAGCACCAAGGAATACATGAACACGGGTCCGCTGTGTCATCATAAAACCGTCACGGGTAAATGCGAAGGCATAGCCGACCACTAAAACCACGGTACCAACAAGGTCATAAAGCGTATCATGAGATCTGTCTGGCGTCACATGATCAAAGATGGCCACTCGCATGTGATATCTAATGTGTGCGTCTAGCCACGGAACTTCCGACTCCGCATAGGCTACTCGATGGCCCGCGTGAGGTATTCCCGCGTCGGTAGCTACTCCCGGTGACGTCTTGGACTCGCGATCCGCGTGGCCACATAGACCGCGTGAGGTATAACCCGCACACTAACACGGAACTCGTAGTTCCACATAGGTCCCCGGACCCGCGTGAGGTATTCTCGAATCATGGTCCCGGACACTTTGAGATATACCAGCGTCGGAGGCGGCAACCCGGGATCATGTCGAGGTGAGTGGTACAATACCAACATAACGGCTGATCGTTAAACAACATAAGCGCGATCGAGGAAACCGGCTACACAAACATCACAAGATACTAACACACGTAGCATCTAACATGTTTACTTATCAAACCAACAAGAAAGTATTACAAGGTTATCACAAACCAACACAATCAAGTTATTCACACAAGGTACTTTCTACTTTATGTTAAACAAGTTGGGTTTTATCCCCAAAGTACTTCATACATTAACTCTTTAAAGAATCAAGTAACAACATTCTTTTCCAAACGTGCAAGTATGCCTAATTTTAAATACTCAAGTTTCTCATTTTCGAAATGTTTTGTAGTTCATAGTTTTAATCCTTTAAAACAATTTGAGAAACATATGTCTTATGTGTGAGTAGGTTATTCTTGTTCATAACAATCTTATTAAGCGACCATGATCTAGGAAATGTAATATCATTTTGTCTCATCTTAGCTTCTATGCAGATGGAGGTTTCTACTGGTTTTAATAATACTTTATTAGTCAATACATTTCCCTTTATTAACACTGTTGTGGTTTGTTCGACACTTATTCTGATTTCCGAAATCAGTAAAACATCATTCCTTTTGAAAACCAAAATACTCATTACTCACGAATGAGGTTTCACACTTTAACAAAATTCACATTAATATAATTAAGTCAAGTCTCTTATCTTTTAAGATCAAGTCTCTTAACTTCTAAAATCGATAAACCATTCCTTTTACTTCTCTTAAGTCGTTATACCTAACTTCCCATAAAGCTAGTATAACTCTTAAGCTTTTAAAACCAAGTGTTACTCTTCTTTCAAAAAGGTTTCTTAATTCTTTTGAAATACTTCAGATTCTTTTTATTCAGTCTTAAGTCAAAAGACATTGCCGTAAAACTACGTTCGGTTAACTGCGTCGTCGTCCGTACTATATATATTCTTTAAAATATCATGCTCAAGAGTATAAGAAGAATCACATACCTCGCGGCGATTATCGATTACTAGCAAAGCGCTCGCGGCTATAACGGCTAGCCTTGTCCACCTTTCAAGTAGTACATGCTACTCGCGAGAACATTCAACCTATAAAGGTCATACCGTCTATCAGCGTCTATGTCACGACCGAGCGGGGCGTGGAGTGCCTACGGGCACCCGGTAGTCATACATCGAGAAATCGGCGGAATATAAAGACAATACATGAAACGAATGTAATAAGGCGGTGAAATAAGAAAAGGCAGGCTAACCAAAAGCGGTTACCTTTAGTATATATATAAATAACAATTTGAGCGATTACATCCCTTTCTACAACTGCGCCAGCGGTACTCTGGACCTACAGAATGATCGACAACTATGGCGGGGCGGGGCCCGCCATACCCACGAATGTAAGTACCTACAACGATAGGGGACTATACGGCTGATAAGCCTCGGAGAAGCGGAGCTTCCAAACGGCTGTGACCACATGGCGAGGATCAACCGGTGTACCTCTACTGCGGCATGAACGCGGCCCGGAGGTCGATTACAGTACCAAGTATGTGGCGAAAAATCGTAAATAAAATCATAGTAGTCTATATAAAGCAAGAGACATGTATGACAATCAAACTACTGATTCCTGATAGGCGATCATGTCAAGTCGGGGACTCGCGCCCTCAAGTCATTACTCGAAGTATAACAATGGGTCTCACGCCACAACATCAATCATGCGTGGAATACCTTCGCCAGCTGCCGTGATCCATGATATAAAAGCACCAAGGAATACACATAAACACGGGTCCCACTGTGTCATAATAAACCGTGCGGGGTAAATGCGAAGGCATAGCCGACTACTAAAACCCAGTACCAACAATGCTATAAAGCGTATCCACGAGGTCTTTCTAGCGCGCGCATGATCGGCGCCACGCGCGCGATATCAATGTCGCGGCGTCTATTCTGGAACTTACGCGACTCGCATAGGTCACCACAGACCGCGTGAGGTATTCCTCGAATCATGGTCCCAGAACGCTGAGGTATACCCGCGTCGGGGCGGCTTAACCGGTATCCGCTGGACTCCGCGGCCGCGTAGTCTCGATAGACCGCATAGTCCCATGGACCGCGTAGGGCATCCGCGTCCGGCTAAACACCGGAATGATCAATCACGGAGCATACCGCTCGCGTAGTCTCGCAGACGCGCATAGGCCGTATAGACCGCATCAAGGGTGGCAAGCCCTCGGTATAACAAGTCGAGGGTAGGTGATATAATAATAATCAGCGGACTTAGGTTAGCAGCGTAAGCACGCAAGAATGACCCCCTTACAACAATCACAAGATACTAACACACGTAGCATCCTAACATGTTTACTTATCAAATCAACAAGAAAGTATTACAAGGATATCACAAACCAACAAAATCAAGTTATTCACACAAGGTACTTTATGCTAATAAGTTCGGTATCTATCCCCAAAGTACTTCATACATTAACTCTTTTAAAAGATCGTTTCTTTCACGAAGTCACACAATACGTAGTATAAAATAGAGTGACTATCTTTTAAGTAAACCAAACACTTCCTTTGTAAAATCAAGTAACAACATTATTTTCCAAACGTTCAAGTTTGCCTAATTTCAAATGTTCACGTTTCTTATTTTAGAAAGGTTTCGTAGTTCATAGTCTTATTCATTTAAGAATATAATTCTCTTTTAAACAATCTGAGAAACATATGCCTTATCTGTGAGTAGGTTATTCTTGTTCATAATCAATCTTATTAAGCAACCATGATCTAGGAAATGTAATATCATTTTGTCTCATCTTAGTTTCTATGCAGATGGAGGTTTCTACTGGTTTTAATAATACTTCTTTAATCAAAACATTTCCCTTTATTAACGCTGCAGTGGTTTGTCGATACTCATTCTGATTTCCGAAATCAGTAAAACATTATTCCCTTTAAAAACCAAGTACTCATTACTCACGAATGAGGTTTCACACCAAATTCATATTAATTCAATTGAGTCAAGTCTCTTATCTTTTAAGATCAAGTCTCTTAACTTTTAAAATTAATAAACCATTCTTTTTATCTTTCTTAAGCCGTTATACCTAACTTCCCATAAAACTAGTATAACTCTTAAGCTTTTAAAACCAAGTATTACTTTTCTGTTAAAAAAATGATTCAGTATTCTTTTGAAATACTTCAAGATTATTCAGGCTTAAGTCAAAAGACATTACCGTAATTATTATTCAGTTAACACACGTACGTCTACCGTACTATATATATTTTTTTTAAATATCATGCTCAAGAGTTTAGGAAGAATCACATACCTCGCGACGATTATCGACTAGTAGCAAAATGCTCCAAGGCTAAAACCCGGCTAGCCTTGTCCACCTTCAAGTAGAACATGCTACTCGCAGAACATTCGACCTATAAAGGTTATCTGATCTATCAAAGTCTAGACTACTCGGTAGAATAAATCTAGATACAAGATTCTACGGAAAATTGGGCGTGACTTCTGCGTCAAACTTCACAAGTCTCTAATGTCTGATCCTATGTAAGTCTGATTCAATTCCCTTCTTATATACTTTCCTTGTATATACTTATACTTATTCTTATACTTGATAGTATGCAAATTCTAATTACAAAGGAAACAAGATAATTACCTCGATAAGCCCATAATTATCCAAGTTAAATGTCGATCTGAGCAACGCAGCTCCTACTCGGGTGCTCGACCGCTCCAACCCCCCCTTAGAAGTTCTACGCAACGTCTCCTTAATACTTCAACCACCTGTGAAGATTTTTCTTAGGGTTTCGGTTTGAGACAAAAAGGACATAAGGTAGTATTTCCGGGCTCTACGTATAGAGGTATCTTTGGAATACTACAAGGTATAAGGCTAAGGTATTTTGGGTATAGTAACAATACTATGGAGAGTATTTGTACCAAGAGGGTATTTATACGAGACAACACCACAAGGGGGTGTATACCCTCGGCCAACCATTAGGAGAGGTACTCTCGGCCAGGGGAGGGCTCTCGGCGAGGGCCTCACCAAGGGGAGGGAGGCTAGGACGAGATCACTACAAGAGAGGGGAGGATTTTTAGACTTAGGAAATTATTTTGGATGAAGAAGTCTTGAGGGAGAGGGTATTTATAGGAAATCAAGGGCCATGATCTAGCCAAGTGGGGGCAAGTGGAGGGCCAAGATGTGCCCAAGTGCCCCTAGTCCCTACTCCTTAAAACCCTCACAAAATATCCTACCAACTCGAGTTGGTTTCGTCCCATGTCTTGCCGCACACGCGATGAGAGGTGCCAAGTGTCGCCCTCTCGTTGGTCCAAAATGTTTCGTCTCTCGGAAAAATCCGCAAAAAATAAAAATGACATAGCCGGAATTTTCCCTTCGCAAGTTGTGTAAAACGTTTCGTCGAAAAACGACTCTAACCGGGTGTTGTGCACAAAAAAATTTCGGCCAAGCCTACTTTAAAGCCCAAACTTTTTTACGTACGTCCTTACGTACATACTCTGGAAATACGGGGTATAACAGTCTAGACTACTCTGTAGAATAAATCTAGATACAAGATTCTATGGAAAATTGGGCAGCACTTCCCTACCCGTCAATCTTCACAAGTCTACTGTAAATACGATCTATGTAAATCTGATTTAATCTTCTTCTTAATATTCTTGATGTGATTGATTCAAGTCTTTTCTGTAATATCCTTCTATTACAGTTCAATTCTCTTCTATGAATCTTATATTCATTTCTATACAACTATAGTATGTAATTTCCAATTACAATAGAAGGATAGGATTATTTACCTCGGTAAGCCCAAAATTATCCAAGTTTAATGTCGATCCTGAGCAGCGTTTAGCTCCTACTCTGGGCGCTCCAACCCGCTCCAAACAACCCTTAGAAGTTCTACGCAACTTCTTCTTAATACTTCAACCGGCTATGAATATTTTCCTTAGGGTTTCGTTTTGAGACAAAAAGGACATAAGGTAGTATTTAAGACTCTACGTATAGAGGTATCTTTGGAATACTACAAGGTATAAGGCTAAGGTATTTTGGTATAGTAACAATACTTGGAGAGTATTTTCTACCAAGAGGGGTATTTCACGAGAACAACTAGGCAAGGGGGGGGTGTACCCCTTGGCCAAGGCCACTAGGAGGGGAGATAACTCTCGACCAAGGGGCCTCACGAAAGGGGAGGGAGGCTAGGGCGAGAACACTACACGAAGGGGGGGAAGAGGGCTTTCAAGACTTGGAGATTTATGGAATGGATGAAGAAGTCTTCACAAAGGGGTATTTATAGGGAGTTCAATGGCCATGATCTAGCCAAGTGGGGAAAGTGGAGGGCGAGATTTGCCCAAGTGCCACTATCCCTACTCCACAAATCCCTCACAAACATTGACCCACAAATTAGTCCTCAAAACAAGCCAAGAACGTGACCCAACCGGCCATCCACATCGCCCACTTGAGGGTGACAAGTGTCGCCCTCTCGTTGGTCCAAAATATTTCATCTCTCGGAAAAATCCGCAAAAATAATAAATGACATAGCCGAAATTTTCCCTACGCAAGCTTTGGAAGACGTTTCGTCGGAAAACGATTCTTTTCGGGGGTTGTGCACAAAATTTTCGGTCTTATGCCTAACTTAATGCTCAAACTTTCGTATGTACGTCCTTACGTACATACTCTGGAAATACGGGGTATAACATTCTCCCCTCCTTAGAAACATTCATCCCGAATGTTCCTTCTAAGCCTCAAAACACACAAGTGCTTGTATAGTCTTCACTACTATACTTACGAAAACAATCATGCCGTACCTGGCCATAACATAACACACACGCAATTACTCAACTTCAAGTCTATGAGGAAAATCACCTCCATCACTACAAAAGCTTCCACCCAAAGTCGAAAATATACTCCCCTTTGCACCCTTACTTTACAAAAGTAATGATCACATCTATGTTCTTAACACATGCTTGCTTCTTCCCTTATTTGTCGTACCCTTCTCGTACACCCGAACTCCTTCTCATAACTTACCACATTTCTGTTGACTCGGTGCTTCCAATGACCTCTCCTGGGTAAGCTTCACTCTATGAACCTTGCCCACATCGAACCAATCATTGTGACAACTCTCTACCGCCCGTAAAGGCTTCGTAAGGCGACATCTGAATACCGAAACGGTAGATATTAAAACACTCCCTCAACAGGAGGCAATCATCTTCTCGGTACCCACGAAATCCAAATCGGCAGAGGCGAATGCGTCTGAGACTGCTGCGTTCCTAACCCTGCCTGGTAAAACTTCCCAAAAAAAGAAATAGCCGTAACCTGGGCTCCACTGCCTGCCATAAGGTGGAAGTAGGCACCTCGTGCAGCCTCACAACCTTCCAGATATAACATCTCGCATAACCTCGCCGAGTAGCGGTCTGGCGAAAGACAAGATGGGCTGACCTCATCGGCCCGACTACTGGTCGAACGCATCCACGAACTCGTACGCTGGTTAATTAAACTTGGGCCTAACATCCTTATGACCCCACCACCTGGCGGGACCACCCCGAACTGACCCCACCACAAAACAGGCTGCGGGTTGACGCGGCATGACCCGACCTGCTCTTTCGCGCAAAACACTTGCTCCCCGATCCGGAACAATCTCACTAATCAAGTTACGAGAACCTAGCGGTCTTCTTAGCTCAACTACCCTCTTTCATTCACACTACTCAGGGACTCATCCCACAAACATGGCTCACGTGTACCATGCACCATGATAAGTGTTACACCCCGTATTCTGGGACGTGCTTTAATAACGTGCGTAAGAACTTCATGAGTGTTAAGATTTGAGACTTGTAAATTTAGCGGAATTGTGAAATTGTCGGAAAGCGTAATATTGTGGCGAATGGGAGGCGACACTTGTCACCCCCTTATTGATGCCTTGGGCGAAAATAGGCATGGCCAAAATGGTCATTGACCATAGTCTTAAGATGACAAAGTCTTCTATTAATGAGCTTGAGTTTCTTGACCAAAGTCAAAGGTCCCAAAGTCTTGATATTTTATAAGAGATCATCCAAACCACGAATTGTTTGCATCTTGACCTACATTGCACTATATAATACTAGTAGTAGTAGACAAGCTAAAACACTTAGAAGAATTTCACAAAATTGAAGAACCATAGCGAGGGCTCTCGGGTTCTAGCACAAAGAAAAGGAAAAAAATTGTTTCTTGTCCATTTGACTCACACTTTAAACCAAGGTTCTTGAGGGTAGTGTAAACATATCTCAATAGAAAAATCTTGGAAAAAGATGGTTTCTGGGTTAGTCAAAAGCGAAAACCTAATGGTCTTTCTAGGTTTTGTTTGGAGAATTGAAGGATAATTGTTGGTGTTGTTCTAAGGGTCTCAACAAGCGGATTGAAGTGTTTGGAGAGGCTCTAAACTACTAGGGAGCGACTTGGTTGGAATTGGATTAAGAATCGTTAAGGTATAATCTTGTCTTTTAAAGGTGTTACAAGATTATATATTTATTATTGATGTTGTTAGCTATACATGTTGCTAGCATGAAGTTGTTAAGTTGAAGTTTATAAGTATTATGGATTACTTGTAGCTTAAATCGAAATGTTATATAAGCCACTTGAAGTTGGATTACTAATTGATCGTCTATTAGAAATCGTCGATGTTACTTATTTGGAGATTATAGTAGTATAATCAATTGCGACTTGATATCATGTTATGCTACCAATTTGGATTGAAATGGAAATTTGATAAGAATTGGTATGGTTGAACTCAAGGTGGCCGAATTTGGACTTTTAGTTTGTTATTCATTTGTATTTGACTACTTTCTAAATTGTGAGCCAATTGGGGCTGTTTAGTTATTCAATTGTATTGGACTACCTTCTATATTGTTGTGAGCCAATTGGGGCTGTTTGGTTATTGTATTTCGGCCTTGAAAAAGGTGGCAAAGTAAGTAGAAACAAAGGAGGTCTTTGTCCAGATTTTCCGTAGAATTTAGTGACTTAGCACTTAGGATATTCTACGTTTAAAATAAGAGGTTAATGGACGTATTGTGGCCATTATAGGTTGAAGTACTAAGTATAGCGTATCCTACTTGAAGGATGGAATAGCTATCAAGATTGAAGTACTTTGGAGCATTTTGCTACTTGTCGATAATCGTCGCGAGGTATGTGAACCCCTTCCTCCTTTGGCATGATCCTACGTATGAAATAGCCATGTGATATTAGTTCATGATTCCTTCTACTCCTAGAAGTTAAGAAGTGTTCACGTTGTTGATTCTAAGTTAAAAGTATGTTTAAATTATCCTAAGTCCTTACCAAGTCTTAGGGGAGATGTTGGTAAGAATGGTTAGGAAGTTATGAGATTTGATTTAAAGCTACGTGTCTTGATTTATTTAAAGTAAGTAAGTTGATTTTATGTTTAAAAATGATTTCAATTTATATGTGAAAAGGGGATTGATTTTTAAAAGTGGAAGTTATATGGTTTTAAAGAGAATAAGCTACTTGGTTTTGGGAAGTGTATGAAACTTTATTTTTCAAGTTATGGGACTTGATTTCTAAAGTGTAGATGACATGATTTTATAAGTATAAGTAAAGGGATTTTAAAGAATGTATGTTATGAAGTTTTAAGACTATGAACTTTGATTTTCTTTAAAGGATTATGAAATTTTATTGTTCAAGTTATGGGACTTGATTTCTAAAGTATAGAGGACATGATTTTATAAGTATAAGCGACATGATTTTAAAGAGTGTATGCTACGGTGTTAAGACCATAAGCCTTGATTATAAGTGGAAAGGACTAAATTTTAAAAGTATGGCTTCTTAATTTATTTCGAAAGTTAAGAAGATGGTTTCCAAAAGAGTATGTGATTTGAGCTTTAAAAAGAAAGGAGGTTTTATTATTCTTTTAAGTATGTATGTACGTAGTATTTTTGGATCTAGTTTTCCTAATGTTGTAAGAATAAAAGTGTCTTAAGTTCTCCAAAATGAAAGGTTGTTATAATAGCTTTATGGGAAGTTGTTATGACGACTTAAGAAGAAGTGAAAAGATGGTTTAAAAATGTTATGTAAGGAAAATCACAGGAGCCTACGAATAGGCGGATTACGTTATGAAATACAGGAGCCTACGAATAGGCGGATGCGTTATGAAATACACCGAGCCTACGAAAAGGCCGGATTACGTTATGAAATACACCGAGCCTACGAATAGGTCGGATTACGTTATGAAATACACCGAGCCTACAAATAGGCCGGATTACGTTATGAGATACACCGAGCCTACACATAGGCCGGATTACGCCATATTACCCCGAGCCTTCACATAGGCCGGGTTACGTCATCTTACACCGAGCTCCACAGGCGGGCCGGATTATGCTACATGATTCCACAGTACACCGAGCTCCACAGGCGGGCCGGATTATGCTACATGATTCCACAAGCACCGAGCCCCAGGCGGGCCGGATTATGCCACATGATTTATCAGTACACCGTGTCCCGCAAATGGGCCGGATTACGTTATCACGTATGGATAATCAAAGTAAGCTCCCAAATAAGAAGTCCCTCCATAAAGGGCCGGATTGTGTTATGTAAGATATGTATGTTATGTGGAAAAACTTGATTAATTTCTTAGATATGTACGTAAGAATATGAGGTTAATTCTTATTGAAAGAAGGAAAGGAACGGTTAATATACGATTGATTTCATGAGTTAAAATGACATTCTTTATGCGCTTATGATCACATTTCTTATCGTTATTTACATTCCATATTAAATTTTGTTATGCGGCCCTTGAAGTGCGTTCATGCCGCGAGTTTTAGGTACCCGTGTTGGTGATCCTTGCTCATAGGATCTCGGTTGATTTTGAGAAAAGCTTCATTTGCTCGGAGGCTTATCTCTATGCGGTTTCCGAGGTAGTAGATTCATGTATATTCGTGGTATGGCGGGGCCTGTCCATACGATTGTTCGATTGTTATTCCTAGAGTGCGTATTCACATATGTGGTTGGGGTAAGAAGCGAGTTGTACTTTGATTATGTTATATTATGGAAGGCGGCCTGATCGGCTAGCCTGTGACGTTTTTATTTGCACATGTGTTTATGTTGTGTATGTTCACGCTTTTCTCGATGTACACTGAGCAGGGTGCCAGGTAGGGCACGATCAGCGGCCCGGTCGGTCGTGACAAAAGTGGTATCGAGCGATCGATCCTCGGAAAGTGTCTGGCAAACCGTGTCTAGTAGAGTCTTGATTATCGGTGTGTTGTGCAACACATCTATAATCGAGAGGCTGAGACATTTAGGATTGGTTTCCATTCTTCTCACTCAGAGATCGTGCGATGAAATTTGTGTTGTTAAGGTCGTCCCTCCCTAACGAGTTATGTTGATTGCAGCTACGAGAAAGGCAACAGTGACCCAGGAAGGACTATGTTGATTTCGTATCCAGGTTGGTAATGATATAGTATAGTTGGTATTGTGACATACATCTATACGGAGTTATGTATGAGGGTCATTTATGGGTTGCCTAGAATGGTTTTAGATTTACCTAGAGTGGTAAAGACTAACTAGATCTAGGGAAGGTATGGAATAGTTAATGAATTCTCCAAGATCTTATGTGTTGTTTTGAGATAGTTGGGAAGGGATGAGTTGTCCGATAAGTCTTGAACCCTTAAGAAGCCATGTTAAGGAACTTAAAGGATGTCATGTTAATAGATTAAGCTGCGTAGTAAGCTTAAGAGAATTATACGGAGGAGGTCTGTATAGAGTAAGCAATGGTTGTTGTGATCGAGACAACATGGTCATAGTATTATGAGAAGTTTTTGTACCCGTTTACGGGGGGACTGATAAGGTAGGCTTGGAGCATGGGAATTGCGAGCCTAAGAATGTTGAAGACCGCTGAGACCTTAGATGTGCGAGGTCTTCTCGGGTAGAAAGATTTTAAGTCAGACCAAGGATAAGAGTTAAGTGCGACGCTGAGTCGGGTTAAGGACCTGTTACGGGTCTCCCCATGGCCTGGAATGGAGTGGGATCAGTTGGTAGTAGTTCCGCTACGTGACAGGGTCACGAGGGTGCAAGGCCCAAGTCTAGTTAATTGTTTTATGGGTTCGTGGACGCATTCCACCGGAACCAGGACGTGAAAGCCGGAAATGGTCGTATATTGTCTTATAGAGTGACTCCAAAGATTAGTGGCCAGAATTGGTATGGAAGTTAGGTATGTATGTTAGAAGGAGTTGGAAGTACGAAAAGGTAACCTCTTTTGGGCTTGTGATGGACGGGTATGCGTGTGCGAGGTATTAGGGCCATGTGTGGCATTATTGGTATGTCGGGGTTGTGAAAGGAAACTATGTCGCTAATTATGAGTTTGACTCCGAAAGAACATTCGGGGACGAATGTTTCTAAGGGGGGAAGAATGTTACACCCCGTATTTACAGGACATGCTTTAATAACGTACGTAAGAACTCGCAAGTGTTAAGATTTGAGACTTGTAAATTTAGCGGAATTGTGAAATTGTCGGAAAACGTAATATTGTGACGAATGGGAGGGCGACACTTGTCACCCCCCCTTATTGATGCCTTGGACGAAAATAGGCATGGCCAAAATGGTCATTGACCATAGTCTTAAGATGACAAAGTCTTCCTATTAATGAGCTTGAGTTTCTTGACCAAAGTCAAAGGTCCCAAAAGTCTTGATATTTTATAAGAGATCATCCAAACCACCCAATTGTTTGCATCTTGACCCTACATTGCACTATATAATACTAGTAGTAGTAGACAAGCTAAAACACTTAGAAGAATTTCACAAAAATTGAAGAACCATAGCCAAGGGCTCTCGGGTTCTAGCACAAAGAAAAGGAAAAAAATTTGTTTCTTGTCCATTTGACTCCACACTTTAAACCAAGGTTCTTGAGGGTAGTGTAAACATATCTCAATAGAAAAATCTTGGAAAAAGATGGTTTACGGGTTAGTCGCAAAACGAAAACCTAATGGTCTTTCTAGGTTTTGTTTGGAGAATTGAAGGATAATTGTTGGTGTTGTTCTAAGGGTCTCAACAAGCGGATTGAAGTGTTTTGGAGAGGCTCTAAACTACTAGGGAGCGACTTCGGATTTGGAATTGGATTAAGAATCGTTAAGGTATAATCTTGTCTTTTAAAGGTGTTACAAGATTATATATTTATTATTGATGTTGTTAGCTATACATGTTGCTAGCATGAAGTTGTTAAGTTGAAGTTTATAAGTATTATGGATTACTTGTAGCTTAAATCCGAAATGTTATATAAGCCACTTGAAGTTGGATTACTAATTGATCATCTATTAGAAATCGTCGCATGTTACTTATTTGGAGATTATAGTAGTATAATCAATTGCGACTTGATATCATGTTATGCTACCAATTTGGATTGAAATGGAAATTTGATAAGAATTGGTATGGTTGAACTCAAGGTGGCCGAATTTGGACTTTTAGTTTGTTATTCATTTGTATTGGACTACTTTCTAAATTGTGAGCCAATTGGGGCTGTTTAGTTATTCAATTATATTGGACTACCTTCTATATTGTTGTGAGCCAATTGGGGCTGTTTGGTTATTGTATTTCGGCCTTGAAAAAGGTGGCAAAGTAAGTAGAAACAAAGGAGGTGCTGTCCGATTTTCCGTAGAATTTAGTGACTTAGCACTTAGGATATTCTACGTTTAAAATAAGAGGTTAATGGACGTATTGTGGCCATTATAGGTTGAAGTACTAAGTATAGCGTATCCTACTTGAAGGATGGAATAGCTATCAAGATTGAAGTACTTTGGAGCATTTTGCTACTTGTCGATAATCGTCGCGAGGTATGTGAACCCCTTCCTCCTTTGGCATGATCCTACGTATGAAATAGCCATGTGATATTAGTTCATGATTCCTTCTACTCCTAGAAGTTAAGAAGTGTTCACGTTGTTGATTCTAAGTTAAAAGTATGTTTAAATTATCCTAAGTCCTTACCAAGTCTTAGGGGAGATGTTGGTAAGAATGGTTAGGAAGTTATGAGATTTGATTTAAAGCTACGTGTCTTGATTTATTTAAAGTAAGTAAGTTGATTTTATGTTTAAAAATGATTTGAATTTATATGTGAAAAGGGGATTGATTTTTAAAAGTGGAAGTTATATGATTTTAAAGAGAATAAGCTACTTGGTTTTGGGAAGTGTATGAAACTTTATTTTTCAAGTTATGGGACTTGATTTCTAAAGTGTAGATGACATGATTTTATAAGTATAAGTAAAGGGATTTTAAAGAATGTATGTTATGAAGTTTTAAGACTATGAACTTTGATTTTCTTTAAAGGATTATGAAACTTTATTGTTCAAGTTATGGGACTTGATTTCTAAAGTATAGAGGACATGAATTTATAAGTATAAGCGACATGATTTTAAAGAGTGTATGCTACGAGGTGTTAAGACCATAAGCCTTGATTATAAGTGGAAAGGACTAAATTTTAAAAGTATGGCTTCTTAATTTATTTCGAAAGTTAAGAAGATGGTTTCCAAAAGAGTATGTGATTTGATCTTTAAAAAGAAAGGAGGTTTTATGATTCTTTTAAGTATGTATGTACGTAGTATTTTTGGATCTAGTTTTCCTAATGTTGTAAGAATAAAAGTGTCTTAAGTTCTCCAAAATGAAAGGTTGTTATAATAGCTTTATGGGAAGTTGTTATGACGACTTAAGAAGAAGTGAAAAGATGGTTTAAAAATGTTATGTAAGGAAAATCACACCGAGCCTACGAATAGGCCGGATTACGTTATGAAATACACCGAGCCTACGAATAGGCCGGATTACGTTATGAAATACACCGAGCCTACGAATAGGCCGGATTACGTTATGAAATACACCGAGCCTACGAATAGGTCGGATTATGTTATGAAATACACCGAGCCTACAAATAGGCCGAATTACGTTATGAGATACACCGAGCCTACACATAGGCCGGATTACGCCATATTACCCCGAGCCTTCACATAGGTCGGGTTACGTCATCTTACACCGAGCTCCACAGGCGGGCCGGATTATGCTACATGATTCCACAACACCGAGCTCCACAGCGGGCGGATTATGCTACATGATTCCACAAGACACCGAGCCGCGGGCGGGCGGATTATGCCACATGATTTATCGCGACACCGTGTCCCGCAATGGGCGGATTACGTTATCACGTATGGATAATCAAAGTAAGCTCCCAAATAAGAAGTCCCTCCATAAAGGGCCGGATTGTGTTATGTAAGATATGTAAGTTATGTGGAAAAACTTGATTAATTTCTTAGATATGTATGTAAGAATATGAGGTTAATTCTTATTGAAAGAAGGAAAGGAACGGTTAATATACGATTGATTTCAGGAGTTAAAATGACATTCTTTTTTACAGTTATGATCCGCTGCATCAGACGTTATTTCGCTCCATATTCGCACTGTTGTAATCGACACCCTTCGGGGCCGCGTCATGCCGCAGGTTTTAGGTACCCATGTTGGTGATCCTTGCTCATAGGATCTCGGTTCAGTTTTGAGAAAAGCTTCATTTGCTCCGGAGGCTTATCTCTTGTACGGTTTCCCTGAGGTAGTAGATTCATGTATATTCAGGGGTATGGCGGGGCCCTGTCCCGCCACAGTTGTTCAGTTGTTATTCCTAGAGGTCTGTATTCACATATGTGGTTGGGCTGTAAGAACTGAGTTGTACTTTTGATTATGTTATATTATGGAAGGCGGCCTGATCGGCTAGCCTGTGACGTTTTTATTTGCACATGTGTTTATGTTGTGTATGTTCATTGCTTTTCTCGATGTACACGAACGGGTGCGGGTAGGGCACCGATCGCCACTGGTCTGGTCGTGACAATAAGGGTCAAACACATAAAAATATATAAATCTCTAACTCGAGATGGCCTTGCCTCTAAGGTCTCTACGTATAAAACTCTAAGGCTCACACTTTCCTTATCCCCAATCTTACCCTTTTAACTAACCATGATTTCTAATCACAATTAACACATCGCTATCGTAACATAGCACTTAAGATACACTCATCTTATCACACATACCCATCTCTGAGGGTTAAGGATATACTGCATTCATCGCTTCACTTCCCTATGTCGTTCTAATCAATCCTCTTTGGGCATAGCTGGGAAGATGATGAATTAGCCACCGATCCCGGTCGAGTCTCTACATCCGCGCCACCTCTGGTCGGACAATTTCTCGAAAAATGGCCCTGCTAGCCGCAAGAAAAACAAGCTGTCGAAGAAGTACGACACTCCCCACAATGACATCTACCACAACGCCACACCGAGGGGTGTCCTCCTCGCTAGCACCCTTCCGAACCACCAATCCGGCCGGCCGAACCGACGTATTCGTGGAATTAGAAGCCCGAGCTCGACCAACTCTCGTGATACCCCGAATGTCACGAACCCCGGAGGACCATTCGCACCGGAGGCGCATATCTATCGCCTTGGCGCGTTCGCCTCAAAGTTACCAAAGGACTCGCTGTTCTTGGTTAACCCGTCGATCTCTACGCTTTCGGCCACGCGCGAAGCCCGCATACGTGCCATGCTCAAGCCCAATCAAGAATTACTCTTGCCCAACCTCTCTTAGATAGCCGCCAAGACCCGTGATAACTCGATACATCATATACTCTCCGGTAGCTACATCCTTAGCTAGTACGTGGTCGCCTCTTTGCAATCTATACTTTCGCCATCGGGTCGTGGAACGAAGGTGTAAATGTCATGGACGCAGAGAATCGCCGCCGTGCTAAACTCGGGCTAGCGACGAGCGTAACTCCCGAATGAAGCACCACCTCAGTGATGATTGGGCTACGCCTAGTAACCTCTCAGATTTACTCGCAGCTCCTACGCTTTGCCCTTTCTGGCGGGTTGCCTTACACGAGGCATAGCGGTAAGGGAAAGAAATACGTTAGAGGGGTCCAACTTATAACACAACTCTAAGCACGATCTCGAGTGAGAAGAATGGAAACCAATCCTAAATATCCTATAGCCTCTCGATTATTGGTGGTGCACAACACACCGATAATCAAGACTTACTAGATACGGTTGTAGACACTTTCCGAGGATTAATCGCCTGATACCACTTTTGTCACGACCAACCGGCGTGGATCGTGCCTTACCCCGGGCACCCAAGTAGACATACATCAGAGTAACCAGCGGAAAAATAAAACAAGACATGAAATAAAACAGTTCATCTGAGAAAACTTGCCTTACGACATAAATATATAACAACTAGAACAGTTACATCCCTTTTTACAACTCTGCCCACAACAAGATTACTGCACTTAAGAATGACATGACAACAATGGCGGATAGGGCCCGCCATACCCCGAATGTAAGTACCTACAACGACGGTGGACTATACCACTGATAAGCCTCCGAGAAACAGAGCTTCCCAAACGCTGAATCGGACTCCTATGGCGAGATCAACAATCGGTGTACCTCTACTGCGGCATGACGCACTTCAAGGAGAGGTCAAGATAACAGTACCAAGTATGTGAAATGAAAATATCAGAATGAAATCATAGCAGTCTATATAAAATAGGAGACATGTATGATAACCAAACTACAGTTCACAATAAATAAGCAGTCATGTCAAGTCAGGGACTCACGCCCTCAAAGTCATCACTCAAATATAACTATGGGTCTCACGCCCACAACATCAATCATGCCCGTGGAATACCTTCCTCACTGCCGGCAGTCTATGATATAAAAGAACCAAGGAATACATGAACACCGTGTCCCACCTGTGTCATCATAAAACCGCACGGTAAGTACGAAGGCATAGCCGACCACTAAAACCCACGCATCAACAAGGTCATAAATCGATCATGAGATCTGTCTAGACCGTCATTACATGATCAAAGCCGCCACTCGCCGCAGATCTAATGTCGCGCGTTTCAGCCCTCGAACTTCCCGCAGCCCGCATAGGCCACTCCAATGGCCCGCATGAGGTATTCCCGCATCGGTAGCTACTCCGGCAACGCCCCGACTCGCATCCGCATGGCCACATATACCGCATGAGGTATAACCTCGCACACTAACACGAACTCTCGTAGTTCCGCATAGGTCCTCGACCCGCATGAGGTATTCTCGAATCATGGTCCTGCATCACCGAGATATACCCCGTGACGGAGGGCGCTTAACCCCGGATCATGTCAAGGCGAGTGGTACAATACCAACATAACGGCTGATCGTTAAACAACATAAGCGATCGAGGAAACCCCTTTACACAAACATCACAAGATACTAACACACGTAGCATCCTAACATGTTTACTTATCAAACCAACAAGAAAGTATTACAAGGCTATCACAAACCAACACAATCAAGTTATTCACACAAGGTACTTTCTACTTTATGTTAAACAAGTTCGGGTTTTTATCCCCAAAGTACTTCATACATTAACTCTTTAAAGAATCAAGTAACAACATTCTTTTCCAAACGTGCAAGTATGCCTAATTTTAAATACTCAAGTTTCTCATTTTCGAAATGTTTCGTAGTTCATAGTTTTAATCCTTTAAAACAATTTGAGAAACATATGTCTTATATGTGAGTAGGTTATTCTTGTTCATAACAATCTTATTAAAGCAGCCATGATCTAGGAAATGTAATATCATTTTGTCTCATCTTAGCTTCTACAGATGGAGGTTTCTACCGGTTTTAATAATAATTTATTAGTCAATACATTTCCTTTAGTAGCTAACTGTGGTTTGTTCGACACTTATTCTGATTTCCAAATCAAGAAACATCATTCCTTTGAAAACCAAAATACTCATTACTCACGAATGAGGTTTCACACTTTTTAACAAAATTCACATTAATATAATTAAGTCAAGTCTCTTATCTTTTAAGATCAAGTCTCTTAACTTCTAAAATCAGTAAACCATTCCTTTTACGACTCTTAAGTCGTTATACCTAACTTCCCATAAAGCTAGTATAATTCTTAAGCTTTTAAAACCAAGTGTTACTCTTCTTTCAAAAAGGTTTCTTAATTCTTTGAAATACTTGATTCTTTTATTCGTGCTTAAGTCAAAAGACATTGCCAGAAACTACATTCGCTAACACACGACGCCTACCGTACTATATATATTCTTTAAAATATCATGCTCAAGAGTATAGGAAGAATCACATACCTCGCGACGATTATCGACTACTAGCAAAACGTTCCACGGCTATAACCCGGCTAGCCTTGTCCACCTTTCAAGTAGGACATGCTACTCGCAGAACATTCAACCTATAAAGGTCATACACGGCTATCAACGTCTAGACTACTCTGTAGAATAAATCTAGATACAAGATTCTAAGGAAAATTGGGCAGCACTTCCCTACCACAATCTTCACAAGTTCATCAGAATACAAATTCCTATGTAAGTCTGCTTTAATCTTCTTCTTAATATTCTTCCGATGTGATTGATTCAAGTCTTTTCTGTAATATCCTTCTATTACAGTTCAATTCTCTTCTATGAATCTTATATTCATTTCTATACAACTATAGTATGTAATTTCCAATTACAATAGAAGGATAGGATTATTTACCTCGGTAAGCCCAAAATTATCCAAGTTTAATGCCGATCCCGAGCAACGTTTAGCTCCTACTGGCGCTCCAACCCGCCTCCAAACAACCCTTAGAAGTTCTACGCAACTTCTTCTTAATTCAACCGCTATGAAGATTTTCCTGTGGTTTCGTTTTGAGACAAAAGGACATAAGGTAGTATTTCCTGCTCTACGATAGAGGTATCTTTGGAATACTACAAGGTATAAGGCTAAGTTATTTTGGTATAGTAAAAATACTTGGAGATTATTTTCTACCAAGTGGGTGGGGTATTTTACGACAACAACTAGGCAAGGGGTGTACTTTCGGCCAAGGCCACTAGGAGTGGAGATAACTCTGGCCAAGGGCCTCACGAAGGGAGGCTAGGACGAGAACACTACACTAAGTGGGGAAGAGGGCTTTCAAGACTTGGAGATTTATGGAATGGATGAAGAAGTCTTCACAGGGGGTATTTATAGGAGTTCAATGGCCATGATCTAGCCAAGTGGGGGCTGAGGCCAAGATTTGCCCAAGTGCCCCTATCCCTACTCCACAAATCCTCACAAACATTGACCCACAAATTAGGCCTCAAACAAGCCAAGAACGTGACCCAACCGCCATCCACATCGCCCACTGAGGGTGACAAGTGTCGCCTCTCGTTGGTCCAAAATATTTCATCTCTTGGAAAAATCCGCAAAATAATAAATGACATAGCCGAATTTTCCTACGCAAGCTTTGGAAGACGTTTCGGAAACGATTCTTTCGGGTCAGGCACAAAATTTTCGGTCTTATGCCTAACTTAAGGCTCAACTTTGACGCACGCCCCACGCATATACTCTGGAAATACGGGGTATAACAAATAGAAGGATAGGATTATTTACCTCGATAAGCCCAAAATTATCCAAGATATAAGTCGATCCTGAGCAAGGTTTAGCTCCTAATCTGTACGCTCCAATCCGCTCCAAGAAACCCTTAGAAGTTTCTACACAACTTCTACTTACTACTTCAACCAACTATGAAGTCTCTCCTAGGGTTTCGTTTAGCGACTAAAGGAAGTATAGTAGTATTTTCCTGGCTCTAAGTATAGAGGTGACTGGGAATGCTACAAGGGTTTTGGGCTAAAGTATTTTGGCATAGCAACAATACTTGAAGACAATTATTCTACCAAGGGAGGGTGTTTCCAGAGCTCTCTATGGGGAAGAGGGCTTGGACGGCTCACAAGGGAGAAGGGAGTTTTGAGACTTGGAAAATGATTTGTGGATGAAGAAGTCTTGCACTAAGGGGGTATTTATAGGACTACCAAGGGCCAAGATTAAGGCAAGTGGAGGGCAAGTGGAGGTGTAGATTTGCACACGTGTACCTTATCCATCTACTCCACAAATATCACAAAATATCCTACCTAACTTGACTAATGTTTAAGGCAAAAACGTGCAAGATTTGCCCTCAATTGCCACCCACTTGAGGGTGACAAGTGTCGCCTCTCGTTGGTCCAAAATATTTTATCTCTCGGAAAACCGCAAAAATTATAAATGTCGCGAACTGTAATTTTCCCTTCGCAAGGTTCGGAAAACTTTTCGTCGAAAAACAATTCTTTTCGTTAGTTGCACAATTTCGCCCTTATGCCTAACTAAGGCTTAAACTCAGACGCACGCCCTTACATACATACTGAAATACTGGTATAACATTCTCCTCCTTAGAAACATTCGGCCCGAATGTTCCTTCTCAAGACAGATAACGATATAGGTCCTCACAATTTAAACAGTTTGCAAATGCCACCCATGGCCACAAACAACACTTAAGCATATAAGTCAATTTAATCAACAAGTAGGAAAGTGAGTTACCCGAGGTGCTGGGAATAAGTGAGGATACCGCCTCATGTCCTCCTCTCGCTCCCACGCCATATCCTCCCTGCTCGCTCGCCATAAGACCTGACTAAGCCACATCCTTCGTCCGCAACCTCCTAACTCGACGATCGAGTATCGCATGGGACTCTCTCATACGATAACCCCTGGTCACCGGACATCACAATCGGGTGCACTCTAGATGGATCCCCGATACATCTCCTCAGCATAGAAACATGAAAAACCGGATGCACTGCCTCCAGATCGGACGACAGATCCAACTCATAGTAAACCTTGCCTACCCTGCAGACAATCTGATAAGGCCCAATGTACCTTGGGCTGAGTTTCCTTTTCTTCCCGAATCTCATCACACCCTTCATGGGTGACACCTTCAGGAAAACCCAATCATCAACCTCAAACTCGGACGCCGACGACGATGATCGTGATACGACTGCCGACTCGAGTTGTCAATAATCGCGTCGATAAGCTTCACCTTATCCATCGCACTGTATCAAGTCCGCCCAACCAATCGAACCTCGCCATCGCCAAACCAGCTTTATCGCGACCGCACTTCCTCTCATACAAGGCCTCATAAGGCGCCATCCGAATACCGGAGTGGTAGCTATTATTATACGCAAACTCTACTAGAGGCAAATGATCCTCCCACTACCTCAAGTCAATAACACAGCTCGCAAAGATATCCTCAAGAGTCCGGATAGTGCGCTCGCACGTCCGTCTGCTCGAGGATGGAATGCAAGACTGTGCTCACTGCGTCCTAAACCCTTGAAATACCTCCAAGTTAGCCAGAACCGGGCTCCTGGCCGATATGATAGAAATAGGACCTACGCGATCTCACGATCTCTGATGTAAAGTCCGCATAATCTTCACCAAAAGTCGTCCCGACGGAAGAAAGTGGGCTGATTTCACACCGACGATAACCCAAATAGAATCATGTTTCCTGAGTGCGAGGTAACCCCGTGATAAAGTCCATGTTGATCACCTCCCACTTCCGTGTCGGATCTCTATCGCTCGCAATAAACCACCGTGCCTCCGTGCTCTACCTTCACTGCCGACAACACGCACCGAGCCACAAACTCGCAACGCCCTCTTCAAGCCATCCCACCAATACACGATCCGAGGTCGTGGTACATCTTGGTCGACTCGACGGATAGAGTAACGCCGCGCGTGTGCTTCCTAGAACCCGCCGCCAAGTCCCGCAATATCCGAACACACAACCCGCCTCGAACCTTAGCACCCCATCGTGCTACCTTAAAAGGACCCTTCCTCACGAAGAGTCGTATCACGGCATCGCCAAAACCGGATCCTCAAATCGCCTCTTCACCTCTCGACGATGGAAGACTCGCAACCTCTCGAACTCGAACCCCACCGCTATCGTAACCAATCAATCGGACTCCAAGGCTCGCTAATCGATGCAACTCGTGGACCATGCCCTCCTCTCGGCCGCACATCCGATAGACTCCCATCGACCTACGACAAGAGCATTCGCATAACATTGGCCTTCCCGTGGTACAGATATCGACATCATAATCCTTGAGTAACTCTAACCACCGCCTCGCCGTAAGTTCACTCCTCGGTGAAGATATACTGGAGGCTCTTGTGGTCTGTATAAATATCCATGAACCCCATACAAATAGTGCCTCCAGATCTTGGCGTGAATCACCGCCAACTCCAAATCATGCGGGTAGTTCCTCTCATGCTTCTTAAGCCGGGATGCATACGCTTATAACCTTGCCTCCGTGATCAACACACATCCAAGCCCGATGCTCGACGATCACAATACATGACATAGCCATCCGACCTCCGGAAGAGTAAGAACGGGCGGCCGCCTCTCCTTCGAATCGGAAACCCCGCCACAAGCATCACTCCACTGAAACTTAGCTGCCTTCTGAGTCAGCCTAGTCAATGGTGCAGATATAGAAGCAAACTTCTCCACGAACCGATAATAACTGCGAGGCCAGAAAATCGCAGACTGCTTTGTAGTAGGTCTAGGCCAAGTCCCGATCGCCTCGATCTTAGCCGTATCCACTGAATACCATCGGCCCGACAATATGCCCAAGAAAAGCCACTGAAGTCAACCAGAACTCACACTTCGAAAACTTGGCGTACAACTGCTGGTCCTGGAGAACTCTCAGCAAAGTCCTCAAATGCTCCGCATGCTCCCGCTCAGAGCGAGAATAAACCAAGATGTCATCGATGAATACTATCACAAACGTATCCAGAAATGGTTTGAACACTCGGTTCATCAAATCCATAAATACCACGAGCATTGGTCAAACCGAAAGACATGACCGAACTCATAGTGCCCGCATCGTCCGAATGCGATCCAGGGATATCCGCCTCGACTCGCACTGATGATAGCCCGATCGCAGATCAATCTTGGAGAAACATCTCGCACTCGCAACCGGTCGAACAAATCATCAATCCCGGAAGCGGTATTCGTTCTTAATGGTCACCTTGTTCACCGCTCAGATCAACACACGCAGCGGCCCCGCCCTTCTTTTCTTCACGAACAATACCGCGCTCCCGGGAGAAACACTAGGCACGATGAAGCCCTTCTCCAAAGAAATCTCTCACCGGTCCTTCAACTCTCTCAACTCGGGCAGTGCCATTCTCAGATGGCGAATGGAAATAGCCGAGTGTCCGCAGCACATCGATACAAAACTCTATCTCCCTCTCAGGAGGGATACCCGGGAGGTCGTCTGGAAACACATCTGGGAACTCTCTGACTACTGGAACTGACTGAAAATCTGGTACCGCAGCCTCAGTATCGAATACCCGAATGAGATGGTAGATATACCCCTTCTGCACCATCTTCCTAGCCTTGAGGTAGGAAATAAACCTACCCCTCGGCGACACAGTGTTCCCCTCCCACTCAATAACCGGCCTCAGAAACCGAACCGTACTCACTTTCTCCTCGCAGTCTACATTGGCGTAGCAGGAAGCTAGCCAATCCATACCCATGATCACATCGAAATCAGTCATGTCCAACTCTATCAAGTCGGCTAGGGTCTGACGACTGCATAAAGTCACTGGGCAAGCTCTATATACCCGCCGAGCTACCACCGAATCACCCACTGGCGTAGCTACCTCGAAAGGGTCTATGGACTCAGGCTCTATCCCTATCCTACTAGCAATAAGGGGGGATATATAGGACAGAGTAGAACCCGGATCTATCAAGGCATACACATCACAACCAGAAACTGATAAAGTACCTGTGACAACATCCGGCGACGCCTCCTGGTCCTTCCGGCTGGACAAGGCATAAATGCGGTTCTGTGGACCGCTAAAACTGGGCCCCGCGCCACGACCCGCCGCGACACTGGCCCATGAGTACCCTGCCCCGGGCGAGTAATCAGAGGAGATGAAGAAGACCGCGAAGACCAGAGTCGACCCTACCATCTGCGCCGCTTAGTCGGACGATCTCGCAAAGTGACCCGGCTGGCCGCAAGTATAACAAACTCCGGTAGACCACAACTCCGTAATGGGATCTACCGACGGCCACACCGGCGGGGTGGTCTCGACGTTAGCACCTGCACTCGTAAGTCCAAGTCCCGGGCCCCGACCGCCCCGAATACTCGCCGCCCAAGGCGGCAGGAGTGCTCTGAGCTGGATGTGGTGAAAATCTAGACTGCTGCTGAGGCCGTCAACCCCGAGAGATACCAAAAGATCCTGACGTCCTAGCCTTCTTCTCGCGATATCCGCCGACCCGCCGACTTACGCCTCACACCTGGGCGTACGAGCCGCATACCGCAATGTCCATGCCTACCAAGAGCTACACCTGCGCAAGACTCTGCCATATAATCATCTAACCCGGTGACGTAGCGGTGCACTCGGTCCTCCATATCTGCTACTAGTGCAGGGACATATCGAGCCAACAAATCGAACTCAACGTTGTACTCTCTAACGGTGCGCTCTGCCTCAAAGATCAAAACTTGTCGGCCCGTGCCCTCCTCATCTGCGGAGGCAAGAAGTGAGTGAGAAAAGCCTCCGAGAACTCGTCCCACATAGCTGGGGGTGCGTGCTCTCCCCGGGACAGCTCCCACGAGTCAAACCAGTCGACTGCGGTATCACGCAGCCGATGCGAACCGAAGATCACAGACTCGGTCTCCGAAGCCTTGATCACTCGCATGATCCTTCAGAATCGACGGATGAACTCTCGCGGATCATCCTCGTGCCTCGACCGTAGAACTCGCGGCTACAACTCAAAATCTCGTAGCCTCAAATCGTCCGATCTCGTGAACCACGGCATGCTGAGCTGGAACTGCCGTGATCCAAATATCTCGCGTTCGCCACATCTGGCAAGAATCGGGCCATCTCTCAGAACCATTCTCTCGCCTCCAGCCGCGGATCGAGGTGCAGTCTTGTGGTCTCATCCCCACCGCCGCGGCTCTAAACCTCGCTGGGCGGCGGCGTCGTGGAACTCGCCGCCCGAGGTATCGCCTCGGGTATAGATCGGGCACAGGCCTCGTGGCCTCTATGTCCTACTAGCGGCTCCTGGCTTCTCGCCCTTCGGGCGGGTTGCCTTACGTGGAGGCATAATCATAAAGAAAGGAAATACGTTAGAGGGTCCAACTTATAACACGACTCTAAGGCACGATCTGAGTGAGAAGAATGAAACCAATCCTAAATATCCTATAGCCTCGCGATTATTGCGTGCACAACACACCGATAATCAAGACTCTACTAGATACGGTCTGTAGACACTTTCCGAGGATTAACTGCTCTGATACCACTTTTATCACGACCCGATCCCGGGCCCGTGACTGGTGCCTTACCCGGGCACCCAAGTAGGCATACATCAGAGTAATCAGCAGAATATAAAAACAAGACATGAAACAAGTGTGAAATGAGACACAGTTTATTTGAGAAAAGTCGCCTTTCGGCATATATATATAAACCAAGTCTGGCAGTTACATCCCAACTGTACAATAGGACTACAAACCTCTAAGAAAGTAAACAACTATGGCGGGATAGGGCCCCGCCATACTCTGAATGTACAAAACTATCTACAACAACAGGGAGATCATACCCAAAAGTCGAGCCTCCGGAGAAGATGGAGCTCCTGACACCAAAGAAAAGATCCTAAGACTGAGGATCCGCTACCTGCTTTACTGCGACATAACGCGGCCTCAAGAGGTCGATAACAGTACCAAGTATGTGAAATCGTAAAAATCGAAGTGAAATCAAAGTGTTTAAAACCATTTACAAATACAACCAGTTCAACTGCACATAGTGCCACAACATAAACAAGAGCAAAATAGATATAATGTAACTGGTATTTTCTAGGCCTCTAATGATCGAAGCAAGGCCAATCGCCCATAGTATCATTATGCACCTAATCTGGACTTCCGCATCGCATAGGTCCCACTGACCCGCATGAGGTATTCCCCGCATCGGGGGTAGCTACTCCCCGGCATCATCCTGGACTCTCGTAGTCCGCATGGCCACATAGACCGCATGAGGTATTCTCCCGCACACTAACCTGGAACTCTCGTAGCTCCGCATAGGTCCCCTGGACCCGCATGAGGCATCCTCGATCGGGGCAGCTTAACCCCCGGTATAACATGTCAAGAGGTGAGTGGTATAATACTAACATAACGGCTTATCGTTAAACAACATAAGCACAATAAAAATAACCTCTTTACACAAACGTTACAAGACACTAACACACATAACATCGTAATATGTCTACTCATCAAACCATCTTACCATACTTTCCAGAAATCAATACAAGTCTTTCATAAACACATAAGTAAACCGTTCCTTTTATCTTTCTTGAGTCGTTATACCTAACTTCCCATAAAGCTAGTATAACTCTTAAGCTTTTTGTTTAAAAACAAGTATTACTCTTCTTTCAAAAAATGATTCATAATTCTTGTTATACCCCGTATTTCCAGAGTATGTACGTGAGGACGTACGTAGAAAAGTTTGAGCCTTAAAGTTAGGCAAGGACGAAAATTTTGTTCACAACTACCAAAAAGAATTGTTTTCCGACGAAACGTTTTACAAAACTTGCGAAGGGAAAATTACGGCTATGTCATTTATATTTTTTGCGGATTTTTCCGAGAGACGAAACATTTTGGACCAACGGGAGGGTGACATGTGTCACTGTTATACCCCGTATTTCCAGAGTATGTACGCGAGGACGTACGTACAAAATTTTAAGCCTTAAGTTAGGCAAGGTTCGAAATTTGTGCACAACACTCGAAACGAATTGTTTTCCGACGAAACGTTTCCACAGCTTGCGTAGGGAAAATTACGGCTATGTCATTAATAATTTTTTGCGAATTTTTTCCGAGTGATGAAATATTTTGGACCAACGGGAGGGTGACACTTGTCACCCTCATTGGACGGCAAAATGGGGCTAGATTGGACGATTTCTTGCCTTTCCCTTGGTCAAGGGTTAGGTAGGATATTTTGTGTAGTAGATGGATAAGGACACTTGGGTAAATCCTCACCCTACACTTGCCTTGCACTTGGCTTCATCTTGGCCATTGGTTGGCCATTGGTTGGCCTATAAATACTCCCCTTACTTGAAGGTTTTCTTCATCCACAAATCTTCTAAGTCTTGAAAAATCCCTCCCTCTCCCTCTTGCTTGTTCTCATCCAAACACCACCCCTCTCCCCCTCTTGAAGGCCCTCAGTGAACCCCTTGCCTAGTGGTTCTAGCGAGAACCCCCAGCCTAGTTGTGCTAGTCGAAATACTACCCCTTGGAAAGAAATACTCCAAGTATTGTTGTTATGCCTAAATACTTTAGCCCAAATACCTTGTAGTACTTTCCAAAGTACCCTTTATCTAAAAGCCTTGGAAAATACTATCATACTTCCTTTAGCCACTAAACGAAACCCTAAGGAAAATCTTCACCCGTTGAAGTTATAAGTAGAAGTTGCCTAGAACTTCAGGGTTTCGATGGACGGATGAGCGCACTGAGTAGAGCTAAACCTTGCTCGGGATCGACTTTAAACTTGGATAATTTTGGGCTTATAGAGGTAACTAAACTTGTCCTTATTGTAATTGGAAATTACATGTTGTAGGAATATATAGTAGAAGTATACTATATATAGAATCGATCATAATTTTGCGCAATGTCTTTTGACTTAAGCTGAATAATAAAGAAGAGAATCGAATCGTAATTACATAGGGTATCAGACATGAGACTTGTGTAGCATTACCGTGAAGTAGAATTGTACACGTCCGTTAGACGTGTAAACCCCTGGTTGGCTTAGTGGCTACTGATAGAGAGAGATTTACGTCATTTGCGGGGAAGGTCTTCGAATTTTCTAGAGAATATTCTACGATGAGATCTAGATGTTAATAGTCGCCTTGTGACCTTTATAGGTCAAGTACTACGTATGGCGTGATCTACTTGGCTTAAGGAGTAGCCGACGGTTTGAGGTACTTGGAGCGTTTTGCTATTAGTCGATAATCGTCGCGAGGTATGTGAACCTCTTCCTATCTTTTCTAGCATGATATGTGTGAGCTATGTAGTACGGTAGACGTACATGTGTTAACTGTATTTGGTTGTTTTAAAACATGAAGTGTTATAACGACTTTATGGGAAGTTGGTTATAACAGCTTTATGTAGGTAAGAAAATGTTTTGTGGATTTTAAAAGACAACTGATTTGACTTATAACTGACTTAATGTGTGACCATAAAGAACTTGAAGTATTTCAAAAGATTTATGAATCATTTTGAAAAGAAGAGTAATACTTGGTTTTTGAAAGCTTAAGAGTTATACTAGCTTTATGGGAAGTTAGGTATAAACGGCTTAAGAATGTTAAATGGATTTCGGAAAATGAGAACAAGTATCGAACAAACCACCGCGTCAGTAATAAAGGAAAATGTATTGAATAATGAATTATTGGTAAAACCAGAGAAACCTCCATCTGCATAAGCTAAGATAAGACAAAATGATATTACATTTTCTAGATCATGGTCGCTTAAGAAGATTGATATAAACAAGAATAACCTACTCACACATAAGACGATATTACTCAATTGTTCTAAAAAGGAATTACGTGATTAAGACTATGAACTATGAAATCTTTCAAAAAATGGGACTTGAGTAACTGAAACTAGGCAAACTGGAACTTTAGGAAAAAGGAATGTTGTTACTTAACTTTAAAAAGAATGTGTGTTGGTTTACTTAAAAATGTGGGTCACTCTATTTTTATACTACGGGTATCGGGTGACTTTTGAAAAAGGATGGATCTTTTAAAAGAATTTAACGTATGTAGTACTTTGGGGTTAAGACCGGACTTTGACAAATGAAAGTACCACGAGTGTGTAACTTTCCTATGCTTGTTGTTGTGTAACTTGCCTATGCTTGTTGTGATAGCCTTTGTTGTGCAAGTATTGTGTTTCTATACCACCGCGTCTCGATGGAGGGCGGCTGATTTGTGATGGGCGTTATACCGGTTCACGGGATGAACCGAATGTATTTCACTCGACTACCGCGTTCACGGGATGAACCGAATGTATTCAATCGACTACCGCGTTCATGGATGAGCGGAATGTATTTCACTCGACTACGCGTTCATGGGATGAGCCGAATGTATTCCACTCGACTACCGCGTTCATGGGATGAGCGGAATGTATTCCACTCACTACCGCGTTCATAGGATGAACCGAATGTATTTCACTCGACTACCGCGTTCAGGATGAGCCGAATGTATTCCACTGACTACCGCGTTCACGGGATGAACCGGAATGTATTTCACTCGACCATCGTTTCATGGATGAGCCGAATGTATTCCACTCGACTACGCGCTCACGAGATGACCGAATGTATTCCACACGTTTCTATCGGGTCCATGAGATGGGCCGAGACATGTTACACGTATCACATGATTTGTACCTAGACTGCCGGCAGTGAGGAAGGAGTTCCACGGGCATGAGGGATGACTTTGAGGGCGTGAGTCCCTGACTTGACATGGCTGCTTTTATGTTGTGAACTGTAGTTTGGTTATCATACATGTCTCCTGCTTTATATAGACTATTATGATTTCATTTACAGTATTTTACAGTTTCACATACTTGGTACTGTTATCGACCTCCTTTGGGGCCGTTCATGCCGCAGTAGAGGTACATCGGTTGTGGATCCTCGCTCTTAGGATCACGCCAGCGTGTTGGGAAGCCCCGTTTCTTGAGGCTTATCTTTTGCATGTTACCACAGTCAGCAGGTTCTTGTACATTCGGGTATGGCGGGGCCCGTCCGTCATAGTTGTTGTTATAAAACTCTTAGGTCTGTAGTTGTGGGCAGAGTTTGTAAAAGGATAAGCGTCGGTTTTTATGTATGTATGAAGGCAACCGCTGGTTGGCCTGCTTATTTATAATATCTCTTATTTCATGTTCATGTTTTATTTCCGCTGATTTTCTCTCGATGTTGTATCACCAGGGTGCCGGGTAGGCACACCACTGCCCGGTTCGGTCGTGACAAAAGTGGTATCGAGCGATTAGTCATCGAAAGTGTCTACGCACCGTGTTCAGTAGTCTTGATTATCGGTGTGTTGTGCACCACATCTATAATCAGGAGGCTATAGGACATTTAGGATTGGTTTCTATTCTTCTCATTCTGAGATCGTGCCTTAGAGTTGAGTTATAAGTTGGATCCCTCTGACGTATTCCTTTCTGTTACCAGTTATGCCTCCGCGCAAGGCGACCCGCCCGAAGGCGGCAAGGCGGCGAGGAGCCGCTAGTGTGATTCGAGGAGTACGAGCGCGCAGCGGCCAAGACTGAGATAGTGCTTCAGACGGCTAGTTTTGCAACGCCGCCAAAGACCAAAGAGAGTGAGAGCCGCAGCGGTGGGCTGCTGAGACCACAAGACTGAGCCTCCACCCCACACCGGAGCAGAATATGAGTTACAAGGAATTGGCTTGATTATTGGCCGAGGTTGTGGCTGCAACGAGGATAGCTGGACGCAGCAGCCCAAAGAGCACCGATGGTTCACCCGAGGTCGAGATAGTTTGAGGCTACGGACTTTACGAGTCAGAGCCGCGAGTTCTACGGTCGAGGCCACGAGGATGATCCGCAGGAGTTCATTCGCCATTCTGGGATCATGAGAGTGATCAAGGCTTCGAGACCGAGTCGGTGGTCTTAGGTTCGCATCACCGCGTGATCTGCCGATCGTGGTTTGATTCGCGAGCTGTCCGGGAGAGCATGCGCTCAGCAGTTGGAACGAAGTTCTCGTGGGCGCTTGCACATTTCTTACCTCCACAGATGAGGAGGGCTCGGGCCGACAGATTTTTGACATTGAGGCAGGACGGGCGGACGGTTAGAGAGTATAATGTGAAGTTCGACTCATTAGCTCGATATGTCCCCGCTTTAGTGGCGACCATGGAGGATAGAGTGCACCGATATGTCACAGGGCTTGACGATTATCTAGCAGAGAGTTGCTCGGTGTAGCTCTTCACCGGCATGGACATTGCCCGCACGCAGCTTATGACCGGATGTGAGGAGCGGCGAGTCGAATAACGGCCGAGATCGGCAGAAGGGCCGAGCAGCAGGGTCATTTGGTAACTTTCGAGGCGGACCGCCGCAGCAGCATGTTAGTTATTCACCTCCGCCAGTACAGAGTGGTCCTCCACAGTCTTCAGGACGTTCGGGTTATTCGGGAGCTGGTCAGAGCTCCAGGGCTTCTGGTTTACAGAGGTACGTGAGTTCTAGCCAGCAGGATTCATGTCCCCCTCAGTGTGCACGATGTGGCAGGCGTCATCCCGGGGAATGTCGTCTTTTTACTGGTGCTTGTTTCACCTGCGGCCGTCAGGGCCATGTGACGAAAGATCAGGCTTATAGGAGGGGTACGGCAGATGACGCACTTACCGGATCGATGAGCAGTTCATCGCCTTCATATGCGCACTGCAGGCGTGCCTATGATTAGAGTGGAGCGGTAGCTTCAGGTATATCCTTAACCCTCTAGAGATTGTATGCGTGATATGATGACCTTATTATTGTGTGATATGTAGGGATATCGTTTTTTTGCTTATGAGTTAGAAAACCTGGTTAGTTGAAAGGATACGTATGGGGGGGGCATGGGAAGTGTGAACCTTAGAATATTTCATGTTGAGACCTTAGAGGTAAGGTCGTCTTAAATAAGAGATTCTTGCGGTTAGTCTTTGTTGAAATACTTGGTATGCGTAAAATGTATTGTGGGAAATTCCTTGGGTTGTGTGAGATGAAAGTGGTAGCTTTCAGGACTTGAATAGGTAAGATTGTTCCGGATCGGGGAACAGGAGTTTGGCGCGATTGTGGGTCGGGTTGAGGACCGTCGCGGTCGACCCGCAGCCGGTTTGGGGTAGAGTCGATTCGAGGTGGTCCTGCCAGGTGGTAGGGTCACGACGGCGCCAGGCCCAAGTTTAGTTGACCATCGTGTGAGTTCGTGGGTATGTTCGATCAGAATCGGATCGTGAAGGCCGGGAATGGCCTTAAAGGAATTTGAAGCTAGTGAGATGACCAAGTTTGAGGTAGTGACTCAAGGGTTGGAAACAGCGTTGGTGAAGTGTGGAACATGTACTAGAAAGAGTTCGGGTGTTCGGAAGCGGTGCGAGGAAGGAGGGAAGCGAACATGTGTTACGGGAACGGAAGTGATCATTTCTTTTGTGAAGTGAAGATGGAGGGACGTGTCCTTTGGACCAGGAGCGAGAGTTATATTGTTTTATATCTTCGAGGTGATTCCTCGTGGACTTGGGATTACGTATTTTGTGCGTGTGTTATTTCGTGGCCAGGTGCGGCATGGTTGGTTTCGTAAGTATAGTAGTGAAGACTATACCGGCGCGTGTATGTTTTGAGACTGAGAAGGAACATTCGGGACAAATGTTTCTAAGGGGGGAAGAATGTTATACCCCGTATTTCCAGAGTATGTACGCGAGGACGTACGTACAAAAGTTTAAGCCTTAAGTTAGGCAAGGTTCGAAATTTGTGCACAACACTAAACGAATAGTTTTCCGATTAAACGTTTCCACAACTTGCGTAGGAAAATTACGGCTATGTCATTAATAATTTTTGGGATTTTTCCGAGAGATGAAATATTTTGGACCACGGAGGTGACACTTGTCACCCTCATCGACGGCAAAATGGGGCTAGATTGACGATTTCTTGCCTTTCCTTGGTCGAGGGTTAGGTAGGATATTTTGTGTAGTAGATGGATAAGGACACTTGGGTAAATCCTCACCCTACACTTGCCTTGCACTTGGCTTCATCTTGGCCATTGGTTGGCCATTGGTTGGCTATAAATACTCCCCTTACTTGAAGGTTTTCTTCATCCACAAATCTTCTAAGTCTTGAAAAATCCCTCCCTCTCCCTCTTGCTTGTTCTCGTCCAAACACCACCCCGCTCCCCTCTTGAAGGCCCTCGGCCGAACCCCCCTTGCCTAGTGGTTCTAGCCGAGAACCCCCTCCCCCTAGCCTAGTTGTGCTAGTCGAAATACTACCCCCCTTGGTAAAGAAATACTCTCCAAGTATTGTTGTTATGCCTAAATACTTTAGCCCAAATACCTTGTAGTACTTTCCAAAGTACCCTTTATACGAAAAGCCCGGAAAATACTATCATACTTCCCTTTAGCCACTAAACGAAACCCTAAGGAAAATCTTCACCCGTAGTTGAAGTTATAAGTAGAAGTTGCGTAGAACTTCTAAGGGTTTCTTGGAGCGGATTGGAGCGCACGGAGTAGGAGCTAAACCTTGCTCAGGATCGACTTTAAACTTGGATAATTTTGGGCTTATCGAGGTAACTAAACTTGTCCCCTTATTGTAATTGGAAATTACATGTTGTAGGAATATATAGTAGAAGTATACTATATATAGAACTGATCATAATTTTGCGGCAATGTCTTTTGACTTAAGCCTGAATAATAAAGAAGAGAACTGGACTGTAATTACATAGGATCTGACGATGAGACTTGTGTAGCACATCGTGAAGTAGAATTGTACACGGCCGGTTAGGCGTAAACCCCTGGTTGGCTTGGTAGCGGCCTCGATAGAGGAGAGATTTACGCTGTCATGGGGGGTGCCGAATTTTCTGTAGAATATTCTACGATGAGATCTAGATGTTAATAGCGCTTGTGGCCTTTATAGGTCAAGTACTACGTATGGCGTGATCTACTTGGCTTAAGGAGTAGCCGATGGCCCGAGATACTGGAGCGTTTGCTATTAGTCGATAATCGTCGCGAGGTATGTGAACCTCTTCCTATCTTTTCTAGCATGATATGTGTGAGCTATGTAGTACGGTGAGCGCATACGTGTTAAGCAGATTTGGTTGTTTTAAAACATGAAGTGTTATAACGACTTTATGGGAAGTTGGTTATAACGACTTTATGTAGGTAAGAAAATGTTTTGTGGTTTTTAAAAGACAACGATTTGACTTATAAGCGACTTAATGTGTGACCATAAAGAACTTGAAGTATTTCAAAAGATTTATGAATCATTTTGAAAAGAAGAGTAATACTTGGTTTTTGAAAGCTTAAGAGTTATACTAGCTTTATGGGAAGTTAGGTATAAACGGCTTAAGAATGTTAAATGGATTTCGGAAAATGAGAACAAGTATCGAACAAACCACCGCAAAGATAATAAAGGAAAATGTATTGAATAATGAATTATTGGTAAAACCAGAAACCTCCATCTGCATAGAAGCTAAGATAAGACAAAATGATATTACATTTTCTAGATCATGGCTGCTTTAGGAAGATTGATATAAACAAGAATAACCTACTCACACATAAGACGCATATTACTCAATTGTTCTAAAAAGGAATTACGTGATTAAGACTATGAACTATGAAATCTTTCAAAAATGGGACTTGAGTAATCAAACTAGGCAACCGAACTTTAGGAAAAAGGAATGTCGTTACTTGACTTTAAAAAGAATGTGTGTTGGTTTACTTAAAAATGTGGGTCACTCTTTTTTTATACTACGGGTATCAGGTGACTTTTGCAAAAGGAATGGATCTTTTAAAAGAATTTAACGTATGTAGTACTTTGGGGTTAAGACCCGGACTTTGACAAATGAAAGTACCCTGAGTGTGTGTAACTTTCCTATGCTTGTTGTTGTGTAACTTGCCTATGCTTGTTGTGATAGCCTTTGTTGTGCAAGTATTGTGTTTCTATACCACCGTCTCGATGGAGGGCGGCGTCTCATTCGATGGTCACTGATTTGTGATGGACGTTTCTATACCGGTTCATGGGATGAACCGGGAATGTATTTCACTCGACTACCGCGTTCATGGGATGAACCGGGAATGTATTCCACTCGACTACCGCGTTCATGGGATGAACCGGGAATGTATTTCACTCGACTACCGCGTTCATGGGATGAACCGGGAATGTATTCCACTCGACTACCGCGTTCATGGGATGAACCGGGAATGTATTCCACTCGACTACCGCGTTCCTGGGATGAGCGGAATGTATTTCACTCGACTACCGCGTTCACGGATGAGCGGGAATGTATTCCACTCGACTACCGCTCGTGGATGAGCCGAATGTATTTCACTGACTACCGCGTTCACGGGATGAGCAGAGAATGTATTCCACTCGACCACCGCGTTCATGAGATGAGCAGGGAATGTATTCCACACGTTTCTATCTTGGGTCCATGACGGGCCGAGACATGTTATACGTATCACATGATTTGTACCTAGACTGCCGGCAGTGAGGAAGGAGTTCCACGGGCATGAGGGATGACTTTGAGGGCGTGAGTCCCTGACTTGACATGGCTGCTTTTATGTTGTGAACTGTAGTTTGGTTATCATACATGTCTCCTGCTTTATATAGACTATTATGATTTCATTTACGATTTTACGATTTCACATACTTGGTACTGTTATCGACCTCCTGGGGCCGTTCATGCCGCAGTAGAGGTACATCGGCCATGGATCCTCGCTCTTAGGATCACAGTTCAGCGTGTTGGGAAGCCCCGTTTCTTCGGAGGCTTATCTTTTGGTATGTTACCCTGAGTCTGTAGGTTCTTGTACATTCAGGGGTATGGCGGGGCCCTGTCCCGTCATAGTTGTTGTTATAAAACTCTTAGAGGTCTGTAGCACTGTTGTGGGCAGAGTTTGTAAAAGGATAACTGTTCGGGTTTTTATGTATGTCTGAAGGCAAGCGTTTTGGTTGCTTTGTTTATTTATAATATCTCTTATTTCATGTTCATGTTTTATTTCCGCTGATTTTCTCTGATGTTGTATCACTAGGGTGCCCGGGGTAAGGCACCAGTCACGGGCCCGGGTTCGGGTCGTGACACCCTCAAAGTGGACGTTATTGTGGACGGCAAGTTGGACGATTTGGTGGTCAAGGGGTTGGTAGGATATTTGTGATATTTTGTGTGGTAGATGGATAAGGTACACTTGCCCAAATCCTCACCCTACACTTGCCCACCACTTGTCTTGATCTTGGCCCTTGGTTGTCCTATAAATACCCCCTTGGTTTAAGACTTCTTCATCCACAAAATGTTTTTAAGTCTTGAAATCCTCCCCTTTCAGTGTAGTTCTCGTCCAAATCTCCCTCCTCTTGAGCCTTGGCCGAAACCCCCCTACCTTGAGAGTTGTGCTCGTAAATACCCCCCCCCCCTTGGGAGAAAGTATTCTCCAAGTATTGTTACTATTCCAAAATACCTTGGCCAAATACCTTGTCGTATTCCAAGGTTACACCTATACTAAAAGCCCGTAAATACTCTTATACTTCCTTGATCCAAAACGAAACCCTAAGGAAAATCTTCATAGCCAGGTTGAAGTATTAAGAGAAGTTGCGTAGAACTTCTAAGGGTTGTTTGGAGCGGGTTGAGCGCCCGAGTAGGAGCTAAACGTTGCTCGGGATCGACATTAAAACTTGGATAATTTTTGGGCTTAGAGGTAAATAATCTTCTTCTATTGTAATTGGAAATTACATCGTAGTAGTATAGAAATGAATATAAGATTCATAGAAGGATATTACGAAGAGAATAGAAGCGTAATAGAAGGATATTGTCACGACCAACGGGCTGTGGTGGTGCCTTACCGGGCACCCTAGTGACACAACATCGCAGTAATCACGAACATAAAACATATACATGAAACAAGTGAAGTACAAAACGATGTCGAGGAAAACTTGCCTTTTGGCATATATAAATAACAACTTTTACAAATGAGCGGTTTAATCCTTTTCACAAACCCCGCCACGATGATTACATGCACCTCTAAGAAATCATACGACAACAATGGCGGGGCGGGGCCCGCCAAACCACGAATGTAAACACTTACGACGCAGGACTATACCACCGATAAGCCTCGGAGAAGCGGAGCTTCCCAACGCTGAAGCGTGACTCGAGAGCTAGGATCAACGATCGGTGTACCTCAACTGCGGATGAACGCGGCCCGGGCGAGGTCGACAACAGTACCGAGTATGTGAAACTGAAAATACATACTGTAAATGAAATCATAGCAGTCATATAAAGCAGGAGACATGTATGATAACCAAACTACAGTTTACAACAAAGCAGTCATGTCAAGTCATCACTCAAGTATAACAATGGGTCTCAGGCCCACAACATCAATCATGCCCGTGGAATACCTTCCTCACTGCCAGCCTATGATATAAAAACACGAAGGAACACACGAACACGGGTCCCCGTGTCATAATAAAATCAGACGGTAAGTAAGGCGCATAGCCGACTACTAAAAACCCACGCACCAACAAGGTCAGCGAATCAGATTATAAGATCTGTAGACCGTCACATGATCAAAGCCGCCACTTGCCCGCAGATCAATGTACGCTGTCTAACCCCGAACCCCCGCAGCCCGCATAGGCCAATCTCATCGCCCGCATGAGGTATTCCTCGCATCGGGGTAGCTACTCCGGCATCGCCCCGACTTCCGAGTCCGCACGCCACGGGACCGCATGCCCATAAAGGGCGACACTAACCCGGAACTCGTGAGCTCGCATAGGCCCCGGACTGCAGGTATTCTCGAATCATAGGTCCATCGACCCGCCTGAGTCTACCCCGCATCGGAGGGCAGCTTAACCCCCGGAATCATCTCAAGAGATGAATGCCACAATACTATCATAACGACTGATAGTTAATAAGCACAATCAAGGGAAACCCCTTTACACAAACATCACAAGATACTAACACACGTAGCATCCTAACACGTTTACTTATCAAAGCAATCAAGAAAGTATTACAAGGCTATCACAAACCAATACAATCAAGTTGTTCACACAAGGTACTTTCTACTATATGATTAACAAGATCGGGTTTTTATCCCCAAAGTACCTCATACATTAACTCTTTAAAAGATACGTTACTTTGCAATACCCATAGTATATGAAAATAGAGTGATTATCTTTTTAAAGTAAATCAATTACTTCTCCTTGTAAAATCAAGTAGCAACATTCTTTTCCAATGTTCAAGTTTCTCATTTTTTTAGAAAGGTTTCGTAGTTCATAGTCTTATTCATTTAAGAATATGATTCTCCTTTAAACAATCTGAGAAACCCAAGCCTTATATGTGAGTAGGATATTCTTGTTTATTACAATCTTATTACAGCAGCCATGATCTAGGAAATATCATTTTGTCTCATCTTAGCTTCTATGCAGATGGAAGTTTCTACTGGTTTTAATAATACTTAATTATTCAAAACATTTCCTTATTATTAACGCCGATGGTTTGTCGATACACATTCTGATTTCCGAAATCAGTAAAACATTCTTAAGCCGTTATACCTAACTTCCCATAAAGCTAGTATAACTCTTAAGTTTTCAAAAACCAAATAATACTCATTCTTTCAAAACGATTCATAGATCTTTTGAAATGCTTCAAGTTCTTTATTAACACATATCAAGCCAGTTATTATTCAAATCGCTTACCTTTTTAAAAACCACAAAGATGTGCTTATCCACATAAAGCTATTATAACCGACTTCCCATAAAGCCGTTATAACACTTTATGTTTTAAATCAATCAAATACATTTAGCACATGTACGTCTACCGTACTACATAGTTCACACATATCATGCTAGAAGAGATAGGAAGAGGTCCACATACCTCGCGACGAGTATCGACTAATAACAACACGCTCCAAGTACTTCCAACCGTCTACTCCTAAGCCAAGTAGATCGCGCCACACGTAGTACTTCAACCTATAAGGCCACAAGCGCGCTTATTAGTGTTTAGATCCCTTCAGAGAACATTCTACGTAAAATTCGGCAAAGACTCTCCCAACAACAGAAATCTCCTCCTTTATCGAGGCCTGGCCATCAAGCCAACCGGGGGTTATACATCTAACCCTAACGGGTACAATTCTACACCACGGTACTACTACACAAGTCTACTGTAATACAACCCTATGTAATTACAGTTCAGTATTCTTCTTTAAATTCAGGCTTAAGTCGCAAGACATTGCCGTAAGTATTATTCAGGCTAAAGTCAAAAGACATCACGATAACTACGTTGATTCTATATATAGTATACTTCAACTATATATTCTACAATATGTAATTTCCAATTACAATAGAGGGACAAGATATTTACCTCGATAAGCCCATAATTATCCAAGTATAAAGTCGATCCTGGGCAATCGTTTAGCTCCAACTCCGTGCGCCCAACCCGCCTCCAAACAACCCTTAGAAGTTCTAACCAACTTCTACTTACTACTCCAACTAACCATGGAGATTTTCCTGGGGTTTCGGTTTTGTGGTGACGAAGTATAATAGTATTTTGGGCTTTTGTATAGGTATAACCTTAGAATACAACAAGGTATATGGCTAAGGTAATTTGGGCATTATAACAATACTTTGAGAGTATTTCTACCAAGAGAGGGGGGGTATTATACGAAAGCAACTAGGCTCGGGGGTGTATACCCTCTCCCACCCCACAGTGGGTACTCTCCATGGGGAGGGGTACACTCGGCTAGCGACCCCAGAGGGGGTGCTCTCCGAACTCACACAAAGGGAGGAGAAGGCTCTCAAGACTTAGGCATTTTGGATGAAGAAGTCTTCAACCTGGGGTATTTATAGGTCAAGGGATGGCCAACCAAAGGCCAAGATCAATCCATGTGTTAGGCAAGTGTAGGCTAGGATTTACCAAACACAAATATCCTACCAACCCTTGACTTTTCAAAGGCACAAAAACGGTTCTCTCTTGTCCATTTCGTCCTAAGGACGTTTCAAGTCCACTCAATGAGAGGTGCCAAGTGGCGCCTCTTGTTGATCCAAAATGTTTCGTCTCTCGGAAAAATCCGCAAAAATAAAAATGACATAGCCGGAAATTCCCTACGAAAGTCGTGAAAACGCTTTCGCCAAAAACGACTCCAAACGGGTGTTGTGAACAAACATTAATTCGCCAAGCCTTACTTGAAGTTCGAATTTCCTACGCACGCCCTCGTACATACTCGAAATACGGGTATAACATTCTCCTCCTTAGAAACATTCGTCCGAATGTTCCTTCTAAGTCTCAAAACAAACGTGCGCCAGTATAGTCTTCACTACTATACTTACGAAAACAAACCTGCCACATCTGGCCACGGAAACACCCAAGCAAAATACCTCCATCCAATTCCACGAGGAAACACCTCTAACATCACCATAAAACACTTCTCACCGGGGTTTAAAATATACTTCCTTCGCACCTTCTCCTTACAAAAGAAATGATCACATCTATGCTCGCCATACATGCTCGCTTCTTCCCGATACCACTTTTGTCACTTTGCCGCGAGGTTCTAGTGTCACTCCGGCGACCCAACAAATGGTACCGGACTACATGCGATCCTCGAGGCCGTGACACTCGAACTCTTACCACATTTCGAGCATCGCCCGCTTCCAAAACTCGGGTTACTATCTCTAACGTGGTCATCATTAATCGGGAACACTGACGGATCTCCGATACTTTCCGAACATAACACGAACGATCGACGACCGCCTCCTAAGTCGGACGGCAAGAATGCTAACATATAGGCAACCCGCCTATTCTTCACATGGACTCGTGCGGCCCAAAGTAACTCGCTAAGTCCTCTCAGATTCCAAACTCGTCACACCCAACCCGGTGGTATTTTCAAGACCGACCGTCAACTCAACTCAAGCGCCGCCGATTATCCGCACGATTTCTCCGAGCCGCGTAACCTCTTCTAGACAAGCTTTACTCTTCCACACCGGCCGGAACAAGCTGAACCCACTAATCAACCTTGCCAACATCGAACCAATCGACCGGCAATTTACACTTCCGCCTACAAGGCTTCAAAAGGCAACATCCGAACACCGAAATGGTAGCTTAAACACTCTCCACATGAGACAACAATCCCACGACTACCCCGAAATCCACACATCGCCCGGCGGCGAACGCGATTCGAGAGACTCATCCGAGTTCTTAACCCCGCTCGTAAAACTTTTAGAAAACGAAAATAGCCACAACCGGGCTTCACTGTCGACATAAGGTGAAGGTAGGCACCCGCAGCCTACAACCTTTCTCGATAACTCAACACAATGAGTAAACGGCCCCATCAAGAACACGATGGGTCGCCTCATCGCCCGACCATCGGTCGAACGCATCCACGAAGTTCGTGACGTTAACCGAATACGGGCCTAACACCGCGTTCTACCACAAGGCGACCACCACAACCGACTCTACCACCAAACCCGCCGCGGTTGACCCGCAACGTGGCCTCAACCCGACCCGCAACGCCGCATCATACTAGTTCCCGAAGGAAAACTCTCACTAATCACGTTACGAAAACCCAGCGGTCTTCATAGCTCAACTACCCTCTTTCATTCCATATTACTCGTGACTTATCCCACAACATAGCTCACGCACTATGCACTCCTATAAGGATCAAACATAACACTACACCTTTACTCGAGATGGCCTTACCTCTAAGGTCTTTACGTAAAACATTCTAAGGCTTACACCTTATCTATCCCCAAAATCTTACTCGGTTAACTAACCAAGATTTCTAATCACAACTAACACATTGCTATCATAACATAGCACTTAAGGTATACTCACCTTATCACATAAACAAAACTCTCGAGGGTTAAAGATATATCTATATCTACCGCTTCACTTCTTAGTCGTCTAATCAAACTCGCCTGCAGGCGATAGCCGAGGGAGATGACAAACTACCCACCGATCCTCGAAGGCTAAGTCCTCCTACATGACACTCCGACACCGCACTCGACGGCCATAGTACAACAAGTACCAACCTAAAAGATGACATTCCCGGATGACGTCACACTGTGGAACCGGAAGCCACGAGTTCCGACCAACTCCTGCACACCTAACGCCCCGATATCCGTGGAAGACCACTCGCATCAAGTGAGGTGCATATCAAATTGGCCGCGAGGCGACTTGCCTCAAAGTTACCAAAGGTCCTCGCCGCTGCCCTCCTCTCGCCCTTCGTTAACCCGCCGATCTCTACGCTTCTGCCGCGCATAAGCCCGCATACGTGCCATGCTCAAGCCCAATCAAGAATTACTTTGCACAACCTCTTTAGATAGTCCTCAAGACTCGCAGACATCGGTATACTCTCGTAGCCAAATCTATAGCTAGTAACAGGGTTGCCTCTTTGCAATCTATATTCACCGCTCTGGCCGCGAATCGGGCGTTCAAATATCATGGTCGCAGAGGAACCGCCGCCGCCGTGCTTAACTTTGGGGCTAGCGACGTCGCAGAACTCCCGAATGAAGCACCACCCAAGGTGATAATTGGGCTCGTGCCCACGTAACCTCTCAGACTTTACTCGAAGCCTCGCCGCCTTGCCCTCCGCCCGGTTGCCCCACGCGAGGCATAACGATAAGGAAAGAATTTCGTCGAGGGTCCAACTTACAACACTTTCTAAGGCACGATCTCAGAGTGAGAAGAATAGAAACCAATCCTAAATATCCTATAGCCTCCGATTATTGATGTGGTGCACAACACACCGATAATCAAGACTTCATCGATACGGTCGTAGACACTTTCCGAGGATTAATCGCCGATACCACTTTTGTCACGACCAAATCGGGCGTGGATCGTGCCTTACCCCGCACCCTAGTGACACAACATCGTAGTAATCGGAACATAAAACATATACATGAAACAAGTGAAGTACAAAACAAGAACTGAGGAAAACTTGCCTTTTGGCATATATAAATAACAACTTTACAAATGAATGCTTTAATCCTTTTCACAAACCCCGCCACGCAAGATACTGCACTCTAAGAAATGATACGACCACATTGGCGGGACAGGGCCCCGCCAAAGCCCTGAATGTAAACACTTACGACGACTTGGGACTATACCACTTATAAGCCTCCGGAGAAACGGAGCTTCACAAACGTCAAACCGTGACCGAGAGCTAGGATCAACGATCGTGTACCTCAACTCGCGGCATGAACGCACTTCGGGCGAGGTCGATAACAGTACCGAGTATGTGAAATCAAAATACATATCAGAAATGAAATCATAGCAACATATAAAGCAGAGACATGTATGATAACCAAACTACGCTTACAACAAAGCGCCATGTCAAGTCGGGAATCACGCCTCAAGTCATCACTCAAGTATAACAATGGGTCTCGTGCCCACAACATCAATCATGCCTGGAATACCTTCCTCACCGCCAGCCTATGATATAAAAACACCAAGGAACACACATGAACACCGTGTCCCCGTGTCATAATAAAATCAGACGGTAAATGCGAAGGCATAGCCGACTACTAAAAACCCACGCATCACAAGGTCATGAATCAGATCATAAGATTCGTCTAGGCATCGCCACATGATCAAAGCCGCCACTTGCCCGCAGATCAATGCACGCGCCTAACCACGAACCCCGCAGCCCGCGATAGGCCAATCTCATCGCCCGCATGAGGTATTCCCGCATCGAGGGTAGCTACTCCCGCATCGCCCCGACTTCCGAGTCCGCACGCCATACGGACCGCATGCCCATAAAGGACGACACTAACCTCGAACTCTCGTAGCCCGCATAGGCCCCGACTCGCATAGGTATTCTCGAATCATAGTCCATCGACCCACCCGAAGTCTACCCCGCACGGAGGCGCTTAACCCCTAATCATCTCAAGAGATGAATGCCACAATACTATCATAACGATCGATAGTTAATAAGCACAATCAAGGGAAACCCCTTTACACAAACATCACAAGATATTAACACACGTAGCATCCTAACACGTTTACTTATCAAAGCAATCAAGAAAGTATTACAAGGCTATCACAAACCAATACAATCAAGTTGTTCACACAAGGTACTTTCTACTATATGATTAACAAGATCGGGTTTTTATCCCCAAAGTACCTCATACATTAACTCTTTAAAAGATACGTTACTTTGCAATACCCATAGTATATGAAAATAGAGTGATTATCTTTTAAAGTAAATCAATTACTTCTCCTTGTAAAATCAAGTAGCAACATTCTTTCCAATGTTCAAGTTTCTCATTTTTAGAAAGGTTTCGTAGTTCATAGTCTTATTCATTTAAGAATATAATTCTCCTTTAAACAACTGAGAAACCCAAGCCTTATATGAGTAGGATATTCTTGTTTATTACAATCTTATTACAAAGAAACCATGATCTAGGAAATATCATTTTGTCTCATCTTAGCTTCTATGCAGATGGAAGTTTCATTGGTTTTAATAATACTTAATTATTCAAAACATTTCCTTATTATTAACGCCGCAGTTGGTTTGTCGATACACATTCCGATTTCCAAATCAAGAAACATTTTAAGCCGTTATACCTAACTTCCCATAAAGCTAGTATAACTCTTAAGTTTTCAAAACCAAATAATACTCATTCTTTCAAAACGATTCATAGATCTTTGAAATGCTTCAAGTTCTTTATTAACACATATCAAGCCGCTTATTATTCAAATCGCTTACCTTTTTTAAAAACCACAAAGTATGTGCTTATCCACATAAAGCTATTATAACCGACTTCCCATAAAGCCGTTATAACACTTTATGTTTTAAATCAATCAAATACATTTAGCACATGTACGCTCACCGTACTACATAGTTCACACATATCATGCTAGAAGAGATAGGAAGAGGTCCACATACCTCGCGACGTATCGACTAATAACAACACGCCCAAGTACTTCCAACCGCTCGCTACTCCTTAAGCCAAGTTGATCGCGCCACACGTAGTACTTCAACCTATAAGGCCAAACGGCGCTTATTTGTTTTTAGATCCCTTCAGAGAACATTCTACGTAAAATTCCAAAGACCTCCCCGCAATGCAGAAATCTCTCCTTTATCGAGGCCGCCATCAAGCCAACCGGGGTTATGATCTAACCCTAACGGGTACAATTCTACACCACTGCATTACTACACAAGTCTACAGAATACAACCCTATGTAATTACGATTCAAGATTCTTCTTTAAATTCAGCTTAAGTCGCAAGACATTGCTGTAAGTATTATTCAGCTTAAGTCAAAAGACATCACGATAACTACGTTCGATTCTATATATAGTATACTTCAACTATATATTCTACAATATGTAATTTCCAATTACAATAGAGGACAAGATATTTACCTCGATAAGCCCATAATTATCCAAGTATAAAGTCGATCCCGGGCAATCGCTTAGCTCCAACTCAAGCGCCCAACCCGCCTCCAAACAACCCTTAGAAGTTCTAACCAACTTCTACTTACTACTCCAACTAACCATGGAGATTTTCCTAGGGTTTCGGTTTTGTGATCGACGGGAAGTATAATAGTATTTCGGCTTTTGTATAGGTATAACCTTAGAATACAACAAGGTATATGGCTAAGGTAATTGGGCATTATAACAATACTTTTGAGAGTATTTCTACCAAGAGAGTGGTATTATAATGAAAGCAACTAGGCTAGTGGGTGTATACTCGGCCTACCCCACTAGGGGTACTCGGCCAAGGGAGGGGTACACTCGCCAGCACCCTAGAGGGGGTGCTCTACGAACTCACACAAGGGAGGAGAAGGCTCTCAAGACTTAGGCATTTTGGATGAAGAAGTCTTCAACCCAAGGGGGTATTTATAGGTCAAGGGATGGCCAACCAAAGGCCAAGATCAATCCATGTGTTAGGCAAGTGTAGGCTAGGATTTACCAAACACAAATATCCTACCAACCCTTGACTTTTCAAAGGCACAAAAACGTGCTCTCTCTTGTCCATTTCGTCCCTAAGGACGCTTCAAGTCCACCAATGAGAGGTGCCAAGTGGCGCCTCTTGTTGGTCCAAAATGTTTCGCCTCTCGGAAAAATCCGCAAAAATAAAAATGACATAGCCGAAATTCCCTACGAAAGCTGTGAAAACGCTTCATTAAAAACGACTCCAAACGGGTGTTGTGAACAAACATTAATTCGCCAAGCCTTACTTGAAGTTCGAAATTTCCTACGACGCCCTCGCATATACCTGAAATACGGTATAATCGATATTACAGAGAGAATTGAATCAAATCACATCGAAGAATATATAAAGTTAAGATTAAATCAGATTTACATAGATGTATTTACAAGATTTGTAAAGTTTGACGTAGGGAAGTCGCCCAATTTTCCGTAGAATCTTGTATCTAGATTTATTCTACCGAGTAGTCTAGACATTGATAGACTTGTATAACCGTTATAGGTTGAATCGCGAGTAGCGTATTCTACTCGGGGTGGAAAAGGCTAGGATTGCAAAGATTGGAGCTATTTGCTAATAGTCGATAAATCGTCGCGAGGTATGTGATTCTTCCTATCCTCTTGAGCATGATATTTTAAAAGAATATATATAGTACGGTAGACGTACGTGTGTTAACTGAACGTGGTTTTACCGCGATGTCTTTTGACTTGATTCTAATAATAAGAATCTTGAAGTATTTCAAAAGAATTAAGAATCGTTTTTGAAAGAAGAGTAATACTTGGTTTTAAAAGCTTAAGAATTATACTAGCTTTATGGGAAGTTAGGTTAACGACTTAAGAGAGGTAAAAAGAATGGTTTACTGATTTTAGAAGTTAAGAGACTTGACTTAATTATGTTAATATGAATTTTGTTAAAAAGTGTGAAACCTCATTCGTGAGTAATGAGTACTTGGTTTTTAAAAGGAATAATGTTTTACTGATTTCGGAAATCAGGATAAGTATCGAACAAACCACTGCAGCGTTAATAAAGGGAAATGTATTGACTAATTAAGTATTATTAAAACCAGTAGAAACCTCCATCTGCATGTGCTAAGATGAGACAAAATGATATTACATTTCCAAGATCATGGCTGCTTTAATAAGATTGTTATAAACAAGAATAACCTACTCACACCTAAGGCATATGTTTCTCAGATTGTCTTAAAAGAGAATTATATTATTAAGTGATTAAAACTATGAACTACGAAACCTTTCGAAAATGAGAAACTTAAGCATTTGAAATTAGGCAAACTTGAACGTTTGGAAAAGAATGTTGCTACTTGATTTTACAAAGAAAAGTGTTTTTGTTTACTTAAAAAGATAGTCACTCTATTTTTATACTACGGTATTGTGTGACTTTGGTGAAAGAAACGGATCTTTTAAAGAGTTAATGTATGAAGTACTTTGGGGATAAAAACCCGAACTTGTTAACATAAAGTAGAAAGTACCTTGTGTGAATAACTTGATTGTGTTGGTTTGTGATAGCCTTGTAATACATTCTTGTTGGTTTGATAAGTAAACATGTTATGATGCTACGTGTGTTAGTATCTTGTGATGTTGTGTAAGGGGGTTATTCTTGTTGTGCTTACGTTGTTAAACGTTAAGCCCGTTGTACTGTTATTATATCACATACCCCCTTGACTTGTTATATCGAGGGCTTGCCACCCGATACGGTCTATACGGCCTATGCGGTCTGTGTGACTACGCGGAGCGGTATGCTCGTGATTGATCATTCGGTGTATTATCCCGACGCGAGGAGTGCCTTACGCGATCCGTGTGACTACGCGGTCTATGTGACTATGCGGATCGCGGAGTCGAGGGTACCGCGGCTAGCTACCCCGACGCGAGGAATACCTCACGCGGGCCTATGTGGCCTATGCGAGCAGCCGCATGCTCCAGATTAGACGCGCATTGATATCAGGCGAGCGGCCAGCTTCGATCATGTGGTGCGGTCTAGAAAGACCTCGTGATACAGTTTATGACTTTATTGGTACTGTGGGTTTTAGTAGTCGGCTATGCCTTCGTACTTACCCCGTACGGTTTTATTATGACACAGGTGGGACCTGGTGTTCATGTGTATTCCTTGGTGCTTTTATATCATGATCACGGCGATGAGGAAGGTATTCCACGGGCATGATTGATGTTGTGGGCGTGAGACCCATAGTTATATTTGAGTGGTGACTTTGAGGGCGTGAGTCCCTGACTTGACATGACTGCTTATTTATTGTGAACTGTAGTTTGGTTATCATACATGTCTCCTGCTTTATATAGACTACTATGATTTCAATTACTGATTTTCGCCACATACTTGGTACTGTATCGACCTCCTTCGGGGCCGCTCATGCCGCAAGTAGAGGTACACCGTGTTGATCCTCGCCTTAGGGTCACAGCGTTTAGGAAGCTCCGCTTTCTCGAGGCTTATCTTGGGTATAGTCCCCGTCGTCAGGTACTTACTTTGGGGTATGGCGGGCCTCCCCGCCATTGTTGTTATCATTCTTAGAGGTCTGTAGTACCGTTGTGGCGAGTTGTAAATGGGATGAATCGCTCGATTTAAAGTTTTTATATATATATATGCCGAAAGGCAACTTTTTCTTCAGATAAACTGTGTCTCTTTTACACTGTTTCATGTTGTGTTTTATATTCCGTTGATTACTCTGATGTTGTATCACTAGGGTGCCCAGGTAGGCACTACCACGCCCGGTTCGGTCGTGACAAAAGTGGTATCGAGCGCTTAATCTCTGAAAGTGTCTACGCACCGTATCTAGTAGTCTTGATTATAGGATATTTAGGAGGCTATAGGATATTTAGGATTGGTTTCCATTCTTCTCACTCGAGATCGTGCCTTAGAGCCGTGTTATAAGTCGACCTCTCTAACGTATTTCTTTCCCTTACCGCTATTCCTCCGTAAGGCAACCCGCCTGTATGGCAAGGCGACGGAGTCGCGAGCAGAGCACAGAGGTTACTAGGCACGCCCAATCATCACCGGGTGGTGCTTCATTCGGGAGTTCTGCACGCCACCATTTCAAAGAAAGTTTAGCACGCGCAGCAGCTCCTACCGCAGCCATGTTATATGAGCCTTCGCCCACTCACGAACAGAGAATATGGATTACAAAGGAATGGACTCGCATTAGCTAGGATTTTAGCAGCCAGAGAATATAGAGTGCACCGATATATCGCGGGTCTTGATGGATATCTAAAGGAGGGTTGTGTAAGAGTGGCTCTTCAATCAGACATGAGCATGGCCTGCGTACGGGCTTATGCACAGCAGGCCGAGAAACGTAGGGATCGACGGGTTAACCAAGATCGCCAGGAAGAGGCCGACGGGCAGGTCCTTTGGTAACTTTCGAGGCGAACCGCCTCATCAGCAGATTAGATATGCACCTCCACCGCAGCAGTGGTCCTCCGCTGGTTCGTGACGCTTGGGGTACGCCGGAGTTGGTCGAGCTCCGTGGCTTCCGCTCACAGTGACAAAGCGTCATCCCGGGGAATGTCGTCTTTTTGTTGGTACTTGTCTTACCTGCGGCCGTCAGGGCCATGTGTCGAAAGGATGTCCTAGTAGGAGGGATGTAAGTATGAGGACTCAGCCTTCAGGATCAGTGACCAGTTCATCACCGTCCCTAGCTATGCGCCCAACAGGGCAGGATTGATTAGAACAACAAAGGGGAAGTGAAGCAGTAGATACAGGCATATCTTTAACCCTCTAGAGATTAGTATGTGTGATAAGATGAGTATATCATAAGTGTTATGTTCAGATAACATAAGTGTTAATTTTGATTAGAAATCATGGTTAGTTAAAAGGGTAAGATTGGGGATAGGGAAAGTGTAAGCCTTAGATTTTTATACGTGGAGACCTTAGAGGTAAGGCCATCTCGAGTAAAAGATGTATTTTTATGTTTGACCCTTATCAGAGTGCATAGTACACGTGAGATATGTTTGTGTGATAAGTCCCTGAGTGGTACGAAATGAAAGAGGGTAGTTGAGCTAAGAAGACCACTAGGTTTTCGTAACTTGATTAGTGAGATTGTTCCGGATCGGGGAACAAGTGTTTTTGCGCAATGACGGGTCGGGTTGGGGACCGATCGCGTCAACTCGCGCCTGCTTTGGTGGGGTCAGTTCGGGTGGTCCCGCCAGTGGTAGGGTCACGAGGGTGTTAGGCCCAAGTTTAGTTAACCAACAGACGAGTTCGTGGATGCTCGACCAAAGAGCCTGACCGACGAGGTCACCATCTTGTCTTTTAGTCAAGACCGCTTACTCGGCAGAGGTTATGCGAGATGTTATATCGGGAAGGTTGTAAGGCTGTGCACGAGGTGCCTACTTTACCTTATGTCGTGCAAGAGAGCCTGTGTTACGACTATTTATTTTTCCGAAGTTTTACCAGCAGGTTAGGAACTCAGGTGAGTCTCAAGATCGATTCGCCGCCGTTGTTTGGATTTCAGGGGTAGTCAGAAGGATTGTTGCCTCCTGTTGCGGGAGTGTTTAATAGCTACCATATCAATATTCGGAGGGTGCCTTGTGAGGCCTCATTTGGGCGGAAGTGTAAGTTGCTGGTCGATTGGTTCGATGTTGGCAAGATTCGGATATTTGGTTCATACTGGTTCCAGCAGACTGTGGATAGGGTGAAGCTTATCCAGGAGAGGTTATCGCAGCTGAGTCACCGTAAGTCGTGCGGATAATCGGCGACGACGCTTGGAGATCAGGTTGACGGTGGGTCTTCTTGAAGGTATCACCCCGGAAAGGGTGTGACGAGTTGTGGAAAGCAGGGAAAACTTAACCCAAGTACTTTTGGGCATTTTTTTCAGATTGGTTGTAGAATAGGCCAGGTTGCCTATAAGTTAGCATTGCCGTCCGACGTAGGAGGCAGTATGTCCGGTCTTTCGTGTTGTTATGTTCGGAAAAGTATCGGAGATCCATCCAGAGTGTTCCCAGTTAATGATGACCAAGTTGGAGTTAGTAACCCCGAGATTTTGGAAACTGAAGCAGTAGCAGAAATGTGGTAAGTTATGAGAAAGAGTTCGAGTGTACAAGGAGGGTACGACGAGTAAGGGAAGAAGTGAGCATATGTTAAGTGGAACGTTATCGTTATCCGTCTTGAGAAGGAACATTCGGGACGAATGTTTCTAAGGAGGGGGGAATGTTATACCCCGTATTTCCAGAGTATGTACGTGAGGACGTACGTAGAAAAGTATGAGCCTTAAAGTTAGGCAAGGACGAAAATTTTGTTCACAACTACCAAAAAGAATTGTTTTCCGACGAAACGTTTTACAAAACTTGCGAAGGGAAAATTACAGCTATGTCATTTATATTTTTTGCGGATTTTTCCGAGAGATGAAATATTTTGGACCAACGGGAGGGTGACATGTGTCACCCTCAAAGTGGACGTTATTGTGGACGACAAGTTGGACGATTTGGTGGTCAAGGGGTTGGTAGGATATTTGTGATATTTTGTGTGGTAGATGGATAAGGTACACTTGCCCAAATCCTCACCCTACACTTGCCCACCACTTGTCTTGATCTTGGCCCTTGGTTGTCCTATAAATACCCCCCCGTGGTGGAAGACTTCTTCATCCACAAAATGTTGTCTAAGTCTTGAAGTCCTCCCGCTCTTGTGTAGTTCTCGCCCAAATCTTCCTCCCCTCATGAGCCTTGGCCAAAACCCCTACCTTGAGAGTTGTTCTCAGAATACCCCCACCCCCTTGGTAGAAAAGTATTCTCCAAGTATTGTTACTATTCCAAAATACCTTGGCCAAATACCTTGTAGTATTCCAAGGTTACACCTATACTAAAAGCCCAGAAATACTCTTATACTTCCCTTCAGTCACAAAAACGAAACCCTAAGGAAAATCTTCATAGCCGGTTGGAGTATTAAAAAGAAGTTGCGTAGAACTTCTAAGGGTTGTTTGGAGCGGGTTGGAGCGCCCAGAGTAGGAGCTAAACGTTGCTCAGGATCGACAATAAAACTTGGATAATTTTTGGGCTTACCGAGGTAAATACTCTTGTCCTTCTATTGTAATTGGAAATTACATACTGTAGTAGTATAGAAATGAATATAAGATTCATAGAAGGATATTACAGAAGAGAATAGAACTGTAATAGAAGGATATTACAGAAGAGAATTGAACTGAAATCACATCAGAAGAATATATAAAAGTTAAGATTAAATCAGATTTACATAGATCGTATTTATGAGACTTGTGAAGTTTGACGTAGGGAAGTTACGCCCAATTTTCCGTAGAATCTTGTATCTAGATTTATTCTACCGAGTAGTCTAGACATTGATAGACTTGTATAACCGTTATAGGTTGAAGCACTGCGAGTAGCGTATTCTACTCGAAGGGTGGAAAAGGCTAGCAGGATTGGCAAGATTGGAGCTATTTGCTAATAGTCGATAAATCGTCGCGAGGTATGTGATTCTTCCTATCCTCTTGAGCATGATATTTTAAAAGAATATATATAGTACGGTAGACGTACGTGTGTTAACTGAACGTGGTTTTACCGCGATGTCTTTTGACTTGAGTCTAATAATAAGAATCTTGAAGTATTTCAAAAGAATTAAGAATCATTTTTTTTAAGAGTAATACTTGGTTTTAAAAGCTTAAGAGTTATACTAGCTTTATGGGAAGTTAGGTATAACGACTTAAGAGAGGTAAAAAGAATGGTTTACTGATTTTAGAAGTTAAGAGACTTGACTTAATTATGTTAATATGAATTTTGTTAAAAAGTGTGAAACCTCATTCGTGAGTAATGAGTACTTGGTTTTTAAAAGGAATAATGTTTTACTGATTTCGGAAATCAGGATAAGTATCGAACAAACCACTGCAGCGTTAATAAAGGGAAATGTATTGACTAATTAAGTATTATTAAAACCAGTAGAAACCTCCATCTGCATAGAAGCTAAGATGAGACAAAATGATATTACATTTCCTAGATCATGGCTGCTTTAATAAGATTGTTATAAATAAGAATAACATACTCACACCTAAGGCATATGTTTCTCAGATTGTCTTAAAAGAGAATTATATTATTAAGTGATTAAAACTAAGAACTACGAAACCTTTCGAAAATGAGAAACTTAAGCATTTGAAATTAGGCAAACTTGAACGTTTGGAAAAGAATGTTGCTACTTGATTTTACAAAGAGAAGTGTTTTTGTTTACTTAAAAAGATAGTCACTCTATTTTTATACTACGGTATTGTGTGACTTTGGTGAAAGAAACGGATCTTTTAAAGAGTTAATGTATGAAGTACTTTGGGGATAAAAACCCGAACTTGTTAACATAAAGTAGAAAGTACCTTGTGTGAATAACTTGATTGTGTTGGTTTGTGATAGCCTTGTAATACTTTCTTGTTGGTTTGATAAGTCAACATGTTATGATGCTACGTGTGTTAGTATCTTGTGATGTTGTGTAAGGGGGTTATTCTTGTTGTGCTTACGTTGTTAAACGTTAAGCCCGCAGATCGTTATTATATCACATACCCTCGACTTGTTATATCGAGTGGTCACACCCTCGACGCGGTCTATACGGCCTACGCGGTTCTGTGTGACTACGCGAGCGGTATGCTCCAAGATTGATCATTCCGGTGTATTATCCCGACGCGGCGAGTGCCTTATGCGGTCCGGTGACTACGCGGTCTATGTGACTATGCGGATCGCGAGTCTGTGAGGTACCGCTGGCTAGCTACCCCACGCGAGGAATACCTCACGCGCCTACGCGTGGCCTATGCGGAGCAAATGACATGCTCCAGATTAGACACGCACATTGATACCGAGGGCGAGCGCCGCCTTCGATTACGTGGTGCGGTCTAGAAAGACCTCGTGATACGCTTTATGACTTTATTGGTACCGTGGTTTTAGTAGTCGGCCATGCCTTCGCATTTACCCCGCACGGTTTTATTATGACACAGTGGGACCCGTGTTCATGTATTCCTTGGTGTTTTTATATCATAGGATCGCGGCAGTGGCGGAAGGTATTCCACGCGCATGATTGATGTTGTGGGCGCGAGACCCATAGTTATATTTGAGTGGTGACTTTGAGGCGTGAATCCGACTTGACATGATCGCTATTTATCAGGAATCGTAGTTTGCTTATCATACATGTCTCCCGCTTTATATAGACTACTATGATTTCAATTACGATTTTCGCCACATACTTGGTACCGTTGTAATCGACTCCTTCGGGGCCGCGTCATGCCGCAGTAGAGGTACACCAAAAGTTGATCCTCGCCTTAGGGTCACGTCATTGGGAAGCTCCGCTTCTCCGAGGCTTATCTTAGGTATAGTCCTGTCGTTGTAGGTACTTACTAGTGGTACGGGCGGCCCCGCCATTGTTGTTATCATTCTTAGAGGTCTGTAGTAATCACAGGGGCAGAGTTGTAAATGTGATGTAATCGTCGGATTTAAAGTTTTTATATATATACGCCGAAAGACAACTTTTTCTTCGTATAAACTGGTTCTCTCTTTACAATCGCTTTATGTTGTGTTTTATATTCCGCTGATTACTCGATGTTGTATCACCAGTGGTGCCTGTGGTAAGGCACTACCACTGCCCGGTTCGGTCGTGACAATTCTTTTGAAATACTTCAAGATTCTTATTATTTAGTTTCAAGTCAAAAGACGTCCAGTAAAACCATGTTCGCTAACACACGACGCTCACCGCACTACATATATATATTTTAAAATATCATACACAAGAGGATAGGAAGAATCACATACCTTCTCTAAAAATCCACCGCCAAGTCGAATATGTCGCAAGCAGAGTATCAACCTATAATAGTCAAATACGCCTATCAACGCCTAGACTACTCAGAATATTCTAAGCAGAGGGTTCTTAATTCTACGGAAAATTGGGCAAGACTTCCCTACCCGCCATACTACACAAGTTCATCAGAAATACAAATCCTTTGTAAGTACAGTTCAATCTTCTTTAATATCCTTCTATACGATGTATTTACAGTTCAATTCTCTTCTTTAATATCCTTCTATGTATCTTATACTTATTTCTATACTACTACAGTATGTAATCTCCAATTACAATAGAAGGATAGGATTATTTACCTCGATAAGCCCAAAATTATCCAAGATATAAGTCGATCCTGAGCAAGGTTTAGCTCCTAACTGACGCCCAATCCGCTCCAAGAAACCCTTAGAAGTTTCTACACAACTTCTACTTACTACTTCAACCAACTATGAAGTCTCTCCTAGGGTTTCGTTTAGTGACTAAAGGAAGTATAGTAGTATTTTCCGGGCTCTAAGTATAGAGGTGACTTGGGAATGCTACAAGGGTTTTGGGCTAAAGTATTTTGGCATAGCAACAATACTTGAAGACAATTATTCTACCATGAGTGGTGTTTTACAGAGCTCTCTATGGGGAAGGGGGCTTGGACGAAAGCTCACAAGGGAGAAGGGAGTTTTTGAGACTTGGAAAATAATTTGTGGATGAAGAAGACTTGCACTAAGGGGGGGTATTTATAGGACTACCAAGGGCCACGATTAAGGCAAGTGGAGGGCAAGTGGAGGTGTAGATTTGCACACGTGTACCTTATCCATCTACTCCACAAATATCACAAAATATCCTACCTAACCTTGACCAATGTTTAAGGCAAAAACGTACAAGATTTGCCCTCAATTGCCATTCCACTTGAGGGTGACAAGTGTCGCCTCTCGTTGGTCCAAAATATTTTATCTCTGGAAAAATCCGCAAAAATTATAAATGTCGAACCGTAATTTTCCTTCGCAAGGTTCGAAAACTTTTCGTCGGAAAACAATTCTTTTCGTTAGTTGTGCACAATTTCGTCCCTTATGCCTAACTCAGGCTTAAAATTTTGTACGTACGTCCTTACATACATACTCTGGAAATAACATTCCAATCCAAAACCTAGAAAGCAACTAGGTTTTCACTTTATACTAACCCAAAAACTATCTTTTCCGAGATTTTTCTATTGAGATATACTTACAATACACTCATGAACCTTGGTTTAAAGTGTGGAGCTTAAAGAACAAGAAACTAAATTTTTCCTTCTTTCCTTAGTGAACCCGGAGCTAGGCTCTGTGTTCTTCAATTTGTGTGAAAATTTTACTAAGTGTTAAGCTTGTCATACTACTACTAGTATTATATAGCAACATGGAGGGTCAAGATGCAAACAAATGGGAGGTTTGGATGAAGTCTTATCAAATATCAAGATTAGTGGACCCCTTTGACCAAGTCAATTATCTTAAGCTACTACTTGCAAGACTTGTCTTGCTAACCAAGGTCCAATGACCCCCTTGCCCCTTGCAAATTTCGTCCAGGGCATCATTAAGGGGGGTGACACGTGTCGCCCTCCCATTCGTCACAATAGTACGTTTTCCGACAATTTCATAATTCCGATAAATTTTTACAAGTCTCAAATCTTAACACTGTGAGTTCTTACGCACGTTTAAAACATGTCCTCAGAATACTGGTGTAACATGCCTACCCAAGACATACCCCCAGCTTCACTGTGGGATATCGACCCACAAGGTATTTAGAGTTGGCCCAAGCTCCCGAGGTAGAGGTTCTATGAGGAGCAGGATTTTCTGGCCGAGGCCACCTATTCCTCGTGTATCGATGTGGTAAGCGCCATTCGGGAAATGCCGTTATGGCACAGTGTGTTTGTTTTTATCAGGCCGTCCGCCATATTCTCGAGGGTATGTCCTTTTAGAAAGAGCATCGTGAGGTGGCTCACCTTATGAGGCCTAGAGTTGGTTCCTTTCCTCTACAAATGCGCTCTCTGCAAGGTGTTCGATGTTAGCCACCGTGGTAGAGGTCGTGGTGGAGTTTATAGTTCGCGGTCCTTCAACCGCAGAGATGACGTGATCACGGCAGGATCGTGAGGCGACATCGCACAGGGTTGGTGTATATTTCGATTCCTTCAATCATACGATGCGCTGATAGATTCAGATTTTACCCTAGCGTATATGTTTTCCCTTTATTGCTAGAGTTGTAAAGTGATAGTACCCTGCAGGTAGGGATACCTTGATTAGTAAAGTGAGAAGTTAAGAATGTTGACAAGAATGGTAAGTGAACCGAGACTATAGTCAGGTAGAGCTCACAAGTAGTAATTGCCCCATAACAAAGGTAAGACCGATAGAAGAATGTGCAGAGGAATACTTTGGCTTATGTGACAAACCTCTAGTGAATGGGAGGATAGGTGAGAAGTACCTTGATATAAGTGGAGAGATTTATTTCGCACTAAGAATGAGAAGTTATGTGACGTATGAGTCGGGTTATGGACTCATCTCAGTCAACCAAGAGTATGGAAACGGGTGATGTCACTGGTAGTGGTCCCGCATGCAGGATCCCGAGGATGCCAGCCCAAGTTTAGTTAATCGCTGTACGAAGTTTGTGGACGTTGCTCCACCGAACTAGGTCGTAAGGACCAAAAGAGCCTTAACGGGAAAGTAAGTAGCATAATGGCCAAGTCTGGTTAGTAACTCCAAGGATTGGAGAACAGAAATAATATTTGAGATTTTGTACGTGTACTAGATAAGTTTGAAAGTACGAGAAAGTATGACAAGTAAGGAAAGAAAGTAACCTCTAAAGATCTTATTTGTGATAAGGCTGTAACCTTCGAGTTTTGTGAGAAGGGGTCACGGACGGAAGGTCCATTGATATGTTTACGTATGTTTTGTGGTGGCCATGTGTGGCATCGCTGTCCGTGCGCTTTGATCGACAGGCATAGGTAGAGTTTATGCCGGAGTTTGTATAGATTGAAATCGACTAAGAACATTCGGGACGAATGTTTCGGCGGGGGAAGAATGTTACACCCCGTAAGTCTAGGACATGTATAAGAGAATGTACGTAAGGAATCAAGACTTGAAAATCGTACGAAGGAAGAATTGTTTTTCCGACAGAAAATCTTCGGGACGTCGGAAAGGAAAAATGTTCGTTGTTGAGAATTGGATTCTCAAAATGCATTATTTGAAGAGTATGGAACCTATTAACATTATGGAAATTTATTTTTACGGATTTGGTCACGTGGGGCCAACCCGAGGAATTTTACGTTTTGTGGGGCCCACGAGGGTTACGGAATTTTATGGACGAATGAGAGGGCGACACGAGGCACCCCCACACTTGGTCTTGGTCAAAATGTGTAAGGGTAAAAGGGTCATTTGACCAAGGTGTAGATGACAAAGTCTTGCTAATTAAGAGCTTGACATTGTTGACCAAGTCAAGAGCCACTTGGCTTGATCTCTTCCCTCCAATTTTAACAAGTGTTATTATCTAGAGCCTCCAATGTGTTTTATATATCATACTAGTGCAAGACTTGGCATTTTACACTTAGAAAATATTAGAGAAACTCTTGTGCTTCACATAGACCTCTCGGGTTTGGCTACTTTGCTCACAAGAAAATTTGTAGTTTTGATCCTTTGTTCACAAGACTTAAACCCAATGTCCCTAAGGGTATTGTAAGGATATCTCAATAGAAAGATTTCGGAAAAACGGAGTTTTCACGTTAGTCGCAAGGCGGAAACTTAAGGAGTTCTTCAACTTTGAAGTTGGAACTTGAAGATGGGTTCTTCATAGGCTTCTAAGGAGTGCTTGGAGCGGATTGGAACTTAAGGAAAGGAGCTAAGAATTGCTAAGGCGCGACTTTGAATCTTGGAGATTTTAAGGGCTTGGAAAGGTATAAATTTTGTCGTTTTAGCAATTAAGGTTTACTTATTGTTGTAGTTATAGATATTAGCAAGCATGAGGTATATGGTATGAAGTTGATAAGTATATCGCTATTGAACCCTAATTCAAAACTAGCATGTTTAGCCTTAAGATTACAATTCAAGTCGATTATTAGTTTAAGTCGCCGATGTTGTATAAAGAAGGAAATTGTAGTTGTTGAAGTTGTTTATGTCTATATAAAATGTTAGACCTTAGAACTTGGAATTTGAAAAGGATTGGAAAAGACTTTGAATCGTGGTTATGTTGTTAGCCGAGAACGGCTTGATTATGGACTTAGTTGGTATTAATTGGGGAGGAATTTTACACGTATTGTTAGGCGTGTAATCCCCTTTGTTTGTTGTTGCGAGCCTTAAACGTGGCTTGTTGGTTATTGTATTCGCCTTGAAAAAGGTGGCAAAGTGAGTAGAAACAAAGGAAGCGCCTGATTTTCCGTAGAATTGCAGACCGTATACTTAGTATTATTCTACGTTGAGACCGGAAGTCGATAGTCTTGTTGTGACCATTATAGGTTGACACTTCTACGCACGCGATTCGCTTATTGTGGATTTAGCCTAAAAGGTATGTGAACTATCTCCTTCTAGCATGATTCCTTAAGATAAAGAAAGTATGTCCTACTCCTTAAATTATCCATTCCTCGGTTGTATTTGGATTGCCTAAAATAGAATTCGCTCTATGTACTCCTTGATTGTACTTTGATGTTTAAATTGTAAGTTGTATAATCCATTTCCTTAGTGAAGTTTGGATTCTTAAAAGTGAAAGTATTTTACTTAAGTACATGAGTCTTGAAAAGGAAGTTGGTTACCAAACCTTTGGCTAAGGTTTAGTTCCAAAACCTAAGGGTTGTTGTAATGACTTTAGGGGAGTTAAAAGAGTGATTTACTTCATTGTTTTAAGAAAGGAGAAATGACATGATTTAAGAGAAGTAACTTGTTTTAAAGGTGTGAGTTACTTGAGGTTTAAAGGTAGAAGAAACTTGTTTTCTAAATATTAAGGACTCAAGTATTTTTGAAAGTTAAGAAACTTGATTTGAAAGTTTGTGATACTTGGTTTTAAGTATAATTCTCTTGGTTATAAAAAAGAATGAAATTGTCTAAAACCATAAAGGGTTATAACGGCTTTATGTGAAGTTGGTTATAACGGCTTTATGGAAGGTTAAGAAAGTCATTTATTTTGATTATTGGGCATAAGTTGCCTAGATTGTGAAAATTTGAAGTTACTTGATTTCAAGCTTTGAAATGAGTTTTCTAAAAGTGTAGTAACTTACTTTGAAAAATAGACACACCTTGATACTACGTGTTAGTATCTTGGGATTTTACATAAAAGGAGTCTTTTGAAAAGAATGTACGACGTAGTACTTTGGCTTGTTAAATGAGAATTATTCTATTTGTGCCTTGATAAGTACTTTGGCTTGTTAAATGAGAATTATTCTATTTGTGCCTTGATAAGTACTTTGGCTTGCTAAATGAGAATTATTCTATTTGTGCCTTGAAAAGTACTTCGCTTGTTAATTGAGAATTATTCCATGTGTTCCTCGATAAGTACTTTGGCTTGATTAATTGAGAATTGCCTATGTGTGCCGGTGATAGCCTTTGAGTGCAAGTAATATGTTTTATCGCTGCCGCGACTTCCTTGGAGGCCTACCGTCTTGTTGTAAGTTACTCGACGCATCGACGCTGTGGGATTCCACCGCATGCTCCGCTATTTGTAGTACTCGTTAAATTCCTGATTTTTATAAAAGACCGGTAGTGCTTACGTGTTGTTCACTGCCACGAGATAGTGGTAAGAGTATAAGTGGGTAAATCCCCAAGACGCTATACCACCTTCTCTAGGTAAGAGTATAAATAGGGTAAACCCCAAGACATTATACCCCTCGCTTGTTTTGTTTGATGGCTCACGAGATAGGTAAGAGTATGCTGGCGGGTAAATCCTCAAGACGCTATACCACCTTCTCCGTGGTAAGAGTATAAATGAGGGTAAACCCCAAGACATTATACCCCGCTTGTTTTGTCTGATGGTCACGAGATAGGGTAAGAGTATAAGTGGCGGTAAACCCCAAGACGCTATACCACCTTCTCCGTGGTAAGAGTATAAATGGCGGTAAACCCCAAGACATTATACCCATCGCTTGTTTTGTTTGATGGTCGGTTGAGATAGGTAAGAGTATAAGTGAGGGTAAACCCCAAGACGTTATACCACCTTCTCCGTGGTAAGAGTATAACGGGTAAACCCCAAGACATTATACCTCGCTTACCACCGCCGCCTTCCTACTCGCCCGCATGCTTTTAGACACAGTGGGACTTGGTGTTCATGTATGCCTATTGGTGTTATATTATATCATGGATCACGGCAATGAGGAAGGATTCCACGCATGATTGATATTATGGGCGAGACCCATGGTTATATTTTAGAAATGACTGGAGGCACGCGCCCTCGACTTGTTATGACCGCATGTGTCAGGTAATCGAGGTCGCTATCATACATGTCTCCTATTTTTCTTAGATCGTTATGATTTCATTACAGATTTCATCGCTTCACATACTTGGTACATTCTTCGCATCGACTTATTCGGGGCCGCGCTCACGCCGCAGTTTAGGTACGTTGTTTGGTGATCGGCAGTGTAGGACCGCCGTAGTTTTGGATAGCTCCTTCCGCTCGGAGTTTATCTTTTGGTATAAGTTCTTTCAAGATGTGCTTTTGTACGCTTATGGGTACATGGGCCTTGTCCCACGCAACAAGAAACTCTTAGAGGTATGTATTCATATGTGGGATTGGACTCATGTACAGTGTAGTGTCTTTTGAGTATGTATATTATGGCAGCCTTGTCGGCTTTGCCTGTTATACCCCGTATTTTCCAGAGTATGTACGTGAAGACGTACGTACGAAAGTTTGAGCCTAAAGTTAGGCAAGATTCGAAATTTGTACACAAGTACCGAAAAGAATCGTTTTTCGACGAAACGTTTTACAAGAATTGCGAAGGGAAAAATACGGCTATGTCATTTATAATTTTTGCGGATTTTTCCGAGAGATGAAATATTTTGGACCAACGAGAGGGTGACACTTGTCACCCTCAATGGACGGCAATGAGGGGCTTTCTTTGGCACGTTTCTGTTGCCTAACCTTGGTCAAGGTTAGGTAGGATATTTTGGGGGTAGATGGATAAGGTTACACTTGGGTAAATCTTCACCCTACACTTGCCTAGCACTTGGCTTCATCTTGGCCATTGGTTGGCCATTGGTTGGCCTATAAATACTCCCCTAAGTTGAAGACTTTCTTCAACCCTCAAATAATTTCCAAGTCTAAAAATCCCTCCCTCTCCCTTGTGAGCTTTCGTCCGCCACACCCCCTCCCCCTTTGAGAGGCCCTCGGCCGAGAACACCCCCCCCTAGCCTAGTTGTTTTCGAGAAATACCCCCCCCCCCCTTGGTAGAGAAATACTCTCCAAGTATTGTTACTATAACCAAATACCTTGTAGTACTTCCCAAAGTTACCTCTATACGTAGAACCCTAAATACTACTATACTTCCTTTAGTCACAAAAACGAAACCCTAAGGAAAGTCTCCATAATTGTTTTGGAGTACTTTGTAGAAGTATGTAGAACTTCTAAGTGGTTTCTTGAGCGAATTGAGCGCATTTGACAGAGCCAAACCTTGCTCAGGATCGACATTATAACTTGGATAATTTTGGGCTTATCGAGGTAAATAATCTTGTCCTTCTAGTGTAATTGGAAATTACATTGTTGTATGGAATTGAGTATAAGATATAAAAAGGACATTAAAGAATAAGATCGAATCAGAATTACAATCGAATAGAAGAAGTGAATTGAACTATAACTTTATCGTATAGAAGAAGGGAATTAAACTGTAATAGAAGGATATTACAGAAGAGAATTGAACTGGAATTACATCAGAAGAATATATAAGTAGAAGATTAAACTGTACTTACATAGGACCGTATTTACAGTAGACTTATAACCTTTCTTGGTTGAATATTCTGCGAGTAGCATGTACTACTTGGAAGGTGGACAAGGCTAGCCGGGTTATAGCCGTGAGCGCTTTTTCTAATAGTATAATCGCCGCGAGGTATGCGATTCTTCCTATACTCGAGCATGATGTTTTAAAAGTATATATATATATAGTACGGTAGACGACGGTGCTAACTGAACGTAGTTGTACGGAAATGTCTTTTGACTTAAGCCTGAATAATATATATATATATATAGTACGGTAGACGTACGTGTGCTAACTGAACGTAGTTGTACAGCAATGTCTTTTGACTTAAGCCTGAATAATAAGAATCTTGAAGTATTTCAAAAGAATTAAGAAACCTTTTTGAAAGAAGAGTAATGCTTGGTTTTAAAAGCTTAAGAGTTATACTAGCTTTATGGGAAGTTAGGTATAACGACTTAAGAGAGATAAAAAGAATGGTTTATTAATTTTAGAAGTTAAGAGACTTGACTTAAATGAATTAATATAAAATTTTGTGTGAAACCTCATTCGTGAGTAATGAGTACTTGGGTTTTTTTTTAAAGGAAAAATGTTTTACTGATTTCGGAAATCAGAATAAGTATCGAACAAACCACAAAGAAGCTTAATAAAGGGAAATGTATTGACTAATAAAGTATTATTAAAACCAGAGAAACCTCCATCCGCATGTAAGCTAAGATGAGACAAAATGATATTACATTTCCTAGATCATGGTCGCTTTAATAAGATTGTTATGAACAAGAATAACCTACTCACACATAAGGCATATGTTTCTCAAATTGTTTTAAAGGATTAAAACTATGAACTACTAAACCTTTTCGAAAATGAGAAACTTGAGCATTTGAAATTAGGCAAACTTGAACGCTTGGAAAATAATGTTGTTACTTGATTTTACAAAGGGAAGTGTTTTGTTTACTTAACAATGTTAGTCACTCTATTTTTATACTACTGCATCGGTGACCTTTGTAAAAGAAATGGATCTTTAAAAGGAATTTAACGACGAGTACCTTAGGTTAAAACCCGACTTTGACATAAAATTAAAGTACCTTGAGTCAGGTATAACTTGCCTATGCTTGTTGTTGTGAAACTTGCCTATGCTTATCGTGATAGCCTTTGTTGTGCAAGAATTGTGTTTCTATACTACCGCGCCTCTCACGAGGCCGCTGACTTGTCGAGAACTTACTCGGACGCGCCAGCTGACGGAGAATTCCACCGCACGCCTCCGCTGATAGTGTTATTCCATGGACTAGCTCTCCATGAGGTTTTACCGCTCGCCTTGGTATCCGTGGTTTGCCAGACTTGCCCCGCCTCGTGGTCGATTCGGCTCGTACCGGTAGTTAGCCCTCGCACTTGCCCCGCTCAAGGTAGTGACGGTCTCGTGATACGCCTTGGTACCTGGTAGTTAGCTCAGATTTGCCCCGGCCGCCACGCGACCGCCTTGTATCCGTAGTCGGCCAGATTGCCCCGGTCCGCCTTCGTGGTTTGGTTGTATAGTATTGTTAGTACGGCTTTGGCATCGTAGGACTTGGTGTTCATATGTACTTCTTGGTATTATTATATCATAGATCGCCAGTGAGGAAGGTATTCCACGCATGATTGATGTTGTGGCGCGAGACCCATAGTCATATTTGAGTAATGACTTGAGGCGTGAGTCCCCACTTGATATAATTGTTTATATGTGTGCATCGTAGTTTGGTTATCATACATGTCTCCCGCTTATATAGACTATTATGGTTTCATTTACGTGATTTTCGGGCCACATACTTGTACTGCCAGATCGACTCTCTCGGGGCCGCGCTCACGCCGCAGTAGAGGTACATCGGCTTGTCGATCCCCGCTTATGTGGTCACATTTCAGCAGATTGAAGCACCGCCTTCGAGGCTTATCTTTGCATGTTACCCTCGAGTCCGTAGGTTCTTGTACATTCTGTGGTATGGCGGGCCCCATTCCGCCATAGTTGTTGAAAAATCTTAGAGGTCCTGTGGCAATCACAAGTGTGGTTGTAAGGATCAGAATCGCTCAAATGTCGATATATATATATTTGCGTAAAGGCAACCGCTTTGGTTGGCCTATTTTCTTTATCTTGATCCATATCTAATTGTATGTTTAAGTTTTTATTTCACGGTTTTTCTCTCGATGTTGTATCACCAGGGTGCCCGGTAGGCACCACCACGCCCGGTTCGGTCGTGACAAAAGTGGTATCGAGCGCTTAGTCCTCGGAAAGTGCTCTGCATCGCGTGTCTAGTAGTCTTGATTATCGTGTGTCAGGCACCACATCTATAATCGTGAGGTCGCAGGACATTTAGGATTGGTTTCCATTCTTCTCATTCCGAGATCGTGCCTTGAGCCAGGTGATAAGTCGACCTCTCGACGTATTCCTTTCCTTTACCGCTTATGCCCGCTGAAGGCAACCCGGCCTGGGCGGCAAGGCAGCAGAGGAGTCGCGAGTAGACCAATGCAGCCTCTACAGAGACCACAAGACTCGAGCCTCCACCTCCCACACCGGGAGCATGAGACGGGTTACAAGGAGTTGGCCGCCATCGCCGTGGTCGGCTGCATTTGAGGATAGCCGGATGCAGCAGCTACAAAGAGCACCAGTGGTTCACCCTAGATCAGATAGTTTGAGGATACGGGATTTTCTGAGTTGTAGCCCGCCAGAGTTTTATGGGTCGAGGCCTGAGGATGATCCGCAGGAGTTCATCCGACAGTTACAGCGGATCATGAGAGTTATCAATGCATCGGAGACCGAGCCGGTCCTAGGTTCGCATCGGCCGCGTGATACCGCAATGATCGGTTTGATTCATGAGCCGCCCCGGGAGAGCATGCACTTCCACCGTATGGAACGAAGTTCTCGTGAGGCATTTCTGCACATTTCTTGCCTCCACAGCGGCGAGGGCTCGCCGATGATTTTTGGTGTCGAGGCAGAGCGCGACGGCTCGGGAGTACAATGTGGAGTTCGACTCATCGCTCAGATGTCCCCGCGTTAGTAGCCAGATGGAGGACAGAGTGCACCGCCACGCCACCGGCTCGACGACTACTTGATGAGGCTTGTTCGGTGTAGCTCTTCACCGGCATGGACATTGCCCGCACGCAGCTTATGCACTGGATGCGAGGAGCGAGAGGTCGACTGAATGACCAAGATCAGCAGAAGAGGGCGTAACAGCAGGTCCTTTGATAACTTTAGAGGCGGACCGCCTCAAGAAGCAGACTAGTTATGTACTCCGCCAAGATGCAGTGGTCCTCCACAGCCTTTCGGACCTTCGACATCTGCGAGCGTGTCGTGGCTCCTGTGTTTCAGATTTTCGTGGGAGGAGTGTCACGGATGAGGTCGTGTCACAACCCGAACTCGCCCGGATCGTGCCTTACCCCGGGCAGCCTAGTGATACAACATCAGAGTAATAATCGGAACATAACACCAATTATGAAATAATGCAAAGGAAACACATGTTTTTCTGAAGAAAAGTTGCCTTCGCAGATATATATAAAAACTTAGATCCGAACAGCTATATCCCATTACAAATTTCGCCACAACAAAGATTACATGCACTTCTACGAATGATATGATAACAACGACGGACAGGCCCCGCCATACCCTCGAATGTAAGCACCTACAACAACAGTGGTACTATACCAAGATAAGCCTCCGAGAAACGAGCTTTCCAAACGTCGAATCAGACTCCTAAGAGCGAGGATCAACGATCGTGTACTTTTACTCGCGCAGATGAACGCACTTCCGGCGAGGTCGATAACAGTACCAAGTATGTGAAATCAAAATAACATCAGAAATGAAATCATAGTAGTCTATATAAAGCAGTGAGACATGTATGATAACCAAACTACAGCTCACAATAAATAAGCAATATGTCAAGTCGTGACTCACGCCTCAAAGTCATCACAATAGAACCGTGACGGTAAGTACGAAGGCATAGCCGACTACTAAGACCCACGCACCAAAAATGCCACAAATCAGATCACGAGGTCTTTCTAGAACGCACCACATGATCGGCCGCCACTCGCTCGCAGATCAATGCGCGTTTATCCTCGAACTACCGCAGCCCGCATAGGTCACACATGCACCCGCATGAGGTATTCTCTAATCACGGTCCTGCATCACCGAGGTATACCCCGTGACGGAGGCGCCTTAACCTCAGATCCGCCGACTTCCGCAGCCCGCATAGTCCTCAAAGACCGTGATAGTCCTCAAAGACCGTGACAGGCATCTCTCAGACGCTAAACACCCGGAATGATCAATCCTGGAGCATACCGCTGCTCCGCATAGTCTCATAGACCGCATAGGCCGTATAGACCCGCATCAAGGGTGGCAAGCCCTTGGTATAATAAGTCAAGAGGGTATGTGATACAATAACAGTACAACGTAAGCACAACAAGAATGACCCCCTTACATAACAATCACAAGATACTAACACACGTAGCATCCTAACATGTTTACTTATCAAATCAACAAGAAAGTATTTCAAGGCTATCACAAACCAACACAATCAAGTTATTCACACAAGGTACTTTATGCTAACAAGTTCGGGTATCTATCCCCAAAGTACTTCATACATTAACTCTTTTAAAAGATCCGTTCCTTTCACAGAAGTCACACAATACCCGTAGTATAAAATAGAGTGACTATCTTTTAAGTAAACCAAAACTCTTCCCTTTGTAAAATCAAGTAACAACATTATTTTCCAAACGTTCAAGTTTGCCTAATTTCAAATGTTCACGTTTCTTATTTTAGAAAGGTTTCAGAGTCATAGTCTTATTCATTTAAGAATATAATTCTCTTTAAACAACTGAGAAACATATGCCTTATATGTGATTAGGTTATTCTTGTTCATAATCAATCTTATTAAGCAGTCATGATCTAGGAAATGTAATATCATTTTGTCTCATCTTAGCTTCTATGCAGATGGGGGTTTCTACTGGTTTTAATAATACTTCATTAATCAAAACATTTTCCTTTATTAACGCTGCAGTGGTTTGTCGATACTCATTCTGATTTCCAAATCAAGAAAAGATTATTCCTTTTAAAACCAAGTACTCATTACTCACGAATGAGGTTTCACACAAAATTCATATTAATTTAATTAAGTCAAGTCTCTTATCTTTTAAGATCAAGTCTCTTAACTTCTAAAATCAATAAACCATTCTTTTTATCTTTCTTAAGCCGTTATAACTAACTTCCCATAAAGCTAGTATAACTCTTAAGCTTTTAAAAACAAGTATTACTCTTCTTTCAAAAACGGTTCTTAAATATTTTGAAATACTTCAAAATTCTTATTATTCAGGCTTAAGTCAAAAGACATTGCTGCATAACTACGCTCGCTTAACACACGACGCTACCGCACTACATATATATATTATTCAGGCTTAAGTCAAAAGACATTGCCACACGTACGTCTACCGTACTATATATATATATATATTCTTTTAAAATACTTCATGCTCAAGGGTATAGGAAGAATCACATACCTCGCGACGATTATCGACTATAAGCAAATCGCTCCACGGCTATAACCCGGCTAGCCTGGTCCACCTTTCAAGTAGCACATGCCACTCACAGAACATCCAACCTATAAAGGTTACGAGTCTATCAAAGTCTAGACTACTAGGTACAATAATCTAGATACAAGATTCTACGGAAAATCAAAGACTCCCTACCCACAAACTTCACAATTCTATCAGAATACACCCTATGTAAGTACAGCTTCATTTCCTTCTTATATACTTTCCTAGTATATATCTTAAACTTATTCTTATACTTCAATAGTATGTACACTTAATTACAAAAGGAGACAAGATAATTACCTCGATAAGCCCATAATTATCCAAGTATAAACGCCGGTCCTTAGCAACGCTTAGCTCCTACTGGCGCTCCAACCCGCCTCCAAACAACCCCTAGAAGTTCTAATTAACTTCTACTTAAATACTTCAACCAACTGTGAAGATTTTCCTTAGGGTTTCTGGCTTTGAGACAAAAGGACATACTAGAGTATTTCCTGCTCTACGACAGAGGTATCTTTGGAATACTACAAGGTATATGGCTAAGGTAATTTGGGTATAGTAACAATACTTTGGAGAGTATTTCTACCAAGAGGAGGGTATTTATACGAGACAACACCACAAAGTGGTACTTCTCGCCAACCCCACTAGAGGGGGTACTCTCGCCATGGGGAAGGGTGCTCCTGGCTAAAGCCTCACAAAAGAGTGGGGACGAGAACAACACTACAAGGGAGGGAGGATTTCTAGACTTAGAAATTATTTTAGGATGAATAAGTCTTCAAAAGGGGGGGTATTTATAGATCAAGCAAAGGCCAACCAATGGCCAAGATCATGCCAAGTGCTAAGCAAGTGTAGGCCAAGATTCATCCACGTGCACCTTATCCATCTACCACCAAAATATCCTACCAACTACTTGACAAAAGCCAAGGAATTGGCCCAAGCTTTATCACACTCCCACCAACTAGAGGTGACAAGTGTCGCCTCTCGCTGGTCCAAAATGTTTCGCCTCTAAAAATCCGCAAAAATTAAAAATGGCATAGCCGGAATTTTCCCTTCGCAAGTTATGTAAAACGTTTCGTCGAAAAACGACTCTAACCGGGTGTTGTGTACAAAAATATTTCGGCCAAGCCTACTTTAAAGCCCAAACTTTTCTACGCACGCCCCACGCATACTCCGAAATACGGTATAACATTCTCCCCTCCTTAGAAACATTCGTCCCGAATGTTCCTTCTAAGTCTCAAAACAAACGTGCGCCAGTATAGTCTTCACTACTATACTTATGAGAACAATCCTGCCACACCTGGCCACAGAAACACCCGCGCAAATACTTCCATCCAAGTCCACGAGGAAACACCTCTAACATCACCGCAAATACCTCTCCGGGTCTAAAATATACTTCCTTCGCACCTTCTCTTTTCAAAAGAAATGATCACATCTATGCTCGCCATACATGCTCGCTTCTTCCCTTACTCGTCGTACCCTTCTCGTACACTCGAACTCTTTCTCATAACTTACCATATTTCTGTTACTGCGTCAGTTTCCAACACTCGTCACACCCTTTCCGGGGTGGTACCTTCAAGAAGACCGACCGTCAACCTGAACTCTAAGCGTCGTCGCCGATATCCGCACGATTTCTCTGAGCTGCCAATAACCTCTTCTAGACAAGCCTCACCCTAACCACACCACTGGAACAAGCCCGAACTAACTATTCAATCTTTGCCAACATCGAACCAATCGATCAAGAACTTACACTTCCGCCCTACAAGGCTTCATAAGGCGACCCTAACACCGAAATGGTAGCTTAAACACTCCTCCACAGTGAGACAACAATCCTCACAACTACCTCAAATCCAAACCCCGCCCGAGGATGAATACGACACGAGACTCACCGAGTTCCTAACCCCGCCGTAAAACTTCCAAAAGAAACAAATGCACTGGCTCCACTGTCACAGGCGGCGTAAGCACCCCGCAGCCTTACAACCTTTCTGATATAACATTTCGCATAACCCTCTGCCGAGTAAACGGTCTTGACTGAAAGACACGACGGGCTGACTACATCGGCCCACTTTTGTCACGACCAACCCGCCCGCGGATCGTGGAACGCATTCACGAACTCGTGACACGTTAACTAAACTCGGGCCTAACACCTCATGACTTACCACAAGGTGGGACCACCACAACCGTCCCCACCACCATACAGCCGCGGTTGACCCGCAACGTGGCTCAACCCGACCCGCAACGCCGCAACACACCAGTTCCCCGATCCGAAAAATCTCACTAATCACGCTACTTAAAACCTAGCGGTCTTCTTAGCTCAACTACCCTCTTTCGTTTCACACTACCCAGAGACTTATTATACAAACATAGCTTATGTGCACTATGCACTCCGATAAGGATCAAGCATAACAATACATCTTTACCCAAGATGGCCTTACCTCTAAGGTCTCCACGTATAACATTCTAAGGTTCACACTTTTCCTATCCCCCAATCTTTCCCGGTTACTAACCATGATTTCTAATCATAATTTACACTCACGTTATCTGAACATAACACTTAAGTCATACACATCTCATCATACGTACTAATCTCTAGAGGGTTAAGGATATATTTATATCTACTGCTTCACTCCCCTTAGTCGTTCTAATCAAACCCGCCTGCAGGCGATAGCTAAGGTGACGAACTACTCATCGATCCCGGGCGTCGAGTCCTCCTACTTGCATCCCTCCTACTAGGACATCCTTTCCGCACATGGCCCTGTCGGCCGCAGGTAAAACAAGTACCAACTAAAAGACGACATTCCCCGGGATGACGTCGCCATATCTGGAACCTAAGATCTGAGCTCGACTCAACTCTCGCATACCCCGAACGCCCCGAACCCCGCGAGAGACCTCTCTCGCATCGTGGATGTGCATAATCTAATCACGCGAGGTGACTCGCCAAAGTTACCAAAGGACCTTGCCGCCCGCCCTCTTCTCGCCCTTCGCTAACCCGCCGATCTCTACGCTTTCTACCATCGCGATAAGCCCGCATGCAGGCTATGCCAAGCCTAATCAAGAATTACTCTTGCACAACCTCTCTTAGATAGTCATCAAGACTCGCGTACATCGTATACTCTGGCAGCCAAATCCATAGCTAGTAACAGGTCGCCTTTGCAATCTATATTTTCGCCCCTGGCCGTGGAATCAAGGTTCAAATATCATGGCCGCAGAGAATCGCCGCCGTGCTAAACTCACTGGGCAGTGACGTCGCATAACTCCCGAATGAAGCACTACCCTAGGTAATGATTGGGCTGTGCCTCGTAACCCTCTCGCACTCAACTCGCAGCCTCACGCCTTGCCTCCGCCCGGGTTTGCCCACGCGAGGCATACCAGTGGGAAAGAAATACGTTAGAGGGTCCAACTTACAACATGCCTCTAAGGCACGATCTCGGAGTGAGAAGAATAGAAACCAATCCTAAATATCCTATAGCCTCCGATTATCGTGTGGTGCACAACACACCGATAATCAAGACTCTACCGGATACGGCTCAGACACTTTCTCCGAGGATTAATCGCTCGATACCACTTTTGTCACGACCAACTCGCCCGCGGATCGTGCCTTACCCCGCACCCTAGTGATACAACATCGAGTAATCTGAACATAAAACCCAATATGAACTAATGCAAAGGAAACACATGTTTTTCCAAGAAAAGTTGCCTTTCGCGATATATATAAAAACTTAGATCCGAACAGTTACATCCCATTACACTCGCCACAACAAGATTACATGCACTTACGAATGATATGACAACAACGACGGACAGAGTTCCCGCCATACCCCGAATGTAAGCACCTACAACAACAGGACTATACCAAGATAAGCCTCCGAGAAACGGAGCTTTCCCAAACGCTGAATCGCGGACCCTAAGAGCGAGGATCAACGATCGTGTACCTTTACTCGCAGATGAACGCAGCTTCAAGGAGGTCACATAACAGTACCAAGTATGTGAAACTGAAAATAAATCAGAAATGAAATCATAGTAGTCTATATAAAGCAGAGACATGTATGATAACCAAACTACGCCTACAATAAATAAGCCATGTCAAGTCATTGACTCACGACCTCAAAGTCATCACAATAGAACAGTACGGGGTAAGTACTAAGGCATAGCCTACTACTAAGACCAACAGTACAAAAAATGTCACGACTGCCTCGGCTCCGTGGATCGTGCCTTACCGGGCACCCTAGTGATACAACATCGAGTAATCGGAACATAAAACACATACATGAAACAAATGAAGTACAAAAACAGAACTGAGGAAAACTTTCCTTTCGCATATATACATATAACAACTCTTACCAATGAATGCTTTAACTTTTTACAAACCCTTCCTACAACAATACTATTGCACTTAAGAAATGGTACGACAACAATGGCGGACATTCCCGCCATACCCCGAATGTAAATACCTACAACGACAGTGGACTATACTAAGATAAGCCTCCGAGAAACGGAGCTTTCCCAAACGCTGAATCGTGACTCCTAAGAGCGAGGATCAACGATCGTGTACCTTTACCGCAGATGAACGCAGCTTCGGGCGAGGTCAAGACAACAGTACCAAGTATGAAATCAAAATATCAGAAATGAAATCATAGTAGTCTATATAAAGCAGAGACATGTATGATAACCAAACTACGATCACAATAAATAAGCAAATATGTCAAGTCGTGACTCACGCCTCAAAGTCATCACAATAGAACTGCACGGTAAGTACGAAGGCATAGCCGACTACTAAGACCCACAGCATGCAAAAATGTCATAAATCAGATCACGAGGTCTTTCTAGACCGCACTACATGATCGGTTGGCCACTCGCCCGCAAAGATCAATGTGCGCCTATCCTCGAACTCTCGCAGCCCGCATAGGTCACACACGACCCGCATGAGGTATTCCTCGAATCACGGTCCTAGACCGCCCGAGGTATACCCCGCATCGAGGCGGCTTTAACCTCGGTATCCGCCAGGCTCCCGCAACCCGCATAGTCTCAAAAGACCGCATAGTCTCAATGCATCGCATAGGAATCCCGCATCGGGCTAAACACCGAATGATCAATCTCGAGCTACCGCGACTCGCATAGTCACAAGGACTGCATAGGCCGTAGAGACCCGCATCAAGGGTGGCAAGCCCTCGGTATAATAAGTCAAGGGGGTAGGTGATATAATAATAGAACAATGGACTTACCGTTTAACAACGTAAGCACAACAAGAATGACCCCCTTACATCATGATCATACAAGATACTAACACACGTAGCATCCTAACATGTTTACTTATCACATCAATAAGAAAGTATTTACAAGGCTATCTCAAACCAACACAATCAAGTTATTCACACAAGGTACTTTATGCTAACAAGTTCGGGTATCTATCCCTAAAGTACTTCATACATTAAATCTTTTAAAAGATCCGTTGCTTTCACATAAGTCACACAATACCCGTAGTATAAAAATAGAGTGACTGTCTTTTTCAGTAAACCAACACACTTACCTTTGTAAAATCAAGTAACAACATTAATTTCCAAACGTTCAAGTTTGCCTAATTCCAAATGTTCACGTTTCTTATTTTAGAAAGGATTCGTCATTCATAGTCTTATTCATTTAAGAATATAATTCTCTTTTAAACCATCTAAGAAACATAAGCCTTATGTGTGAGTAGGATATTCTTGTTTATAACAATCTTATTACAAAGAAATGCATGATCTAGGAAATATCATTTTGTCTCATCTTAGCTTCTATGCAGATGGAAGTTTCTACTGGTTTTATTAATACTTCATTAATCAAAACATTTCCCTTTATTAACGCTGCAGTGGTTTGTCGATACACATTCTGATTTCCGAAATCAGTAAAACATTATCCCTTTTAAAAAAAACAAGTACTCATTACTCACGAATGAGGTTTCACACAAAATTCATTGATTAAGTTAAGTCTCTTAACTTCTAAAATAAATCATTCGTTTTATCTCTCTTAAGCCGTCATACCTAACTTCCCATAAAGCTAGTATAACTCTTAAGTTTTTAAAACCAAGTATTACTCTTCTTTTAAAAACAGTTCTTAATTCTCTTGAACTACTTCACGATTATTATTATTGGCTTAAGTCAAAAGACATTGCCGCACAACCACGCCAATTAACACACGACGCTCACCGTACTACATAGTTATACACATATCATGCTAGAAGAGATAGGAAGAGGTTCACATACCGCGGCGATTATCGACTATTAGCAAATCGCTCCACGGCTATAACCCGGCTAGTTGGTCCACCTTCTCAAGAGCATACGCTACTCGCAGAACATTCAACCTATACAGTTACACAAGTCTATCAAAGTCTAGACTACACAAGTCGTATGTCTGATCTATGTAATTACAGTTCGATTCTTCTTTAAATTGGGCTTAAGTCCAAGGACATTGCCACAACACTAAGTTCAGTACTATATATAGTATACTTCAACTATATATTCTAACAACATGTAATCTCCAATTACAATAGGGGGACAAGATAATTACCTCGATAAGCCCATAATTATCCAAGTATAAATGTCGATCCTGGGCAACGTTTAGCTCCAACTCCGAGCGCTCCAACCCGCTCTAAACCACCCTTAGAAGTTCTAACCAACTTCTACACAATTACTCCAACGGACTATGGAGATTTTCCTGTGGTTTCGGTTTTGGACCACGGAAGTATAATAGTATTTCTGGGCTTTTCGTATAGGTATAACCTTAGAATACAACAAGGTATACGGCTAAGGTAATTTGGGCATTATAACAATACTTTGGAGAGTATTTCTACACCACAAAAAGGGGGGGTATTATACCAAAACACTAGGCTAGGAGGGGGGTACACTCTCGGCTAGCACCCCTAGAGGGGTGCTCGGCCACATGGGAGGCCCTGGCCGAACTCAACACAAGGGGAGGAGAAGGAGAGCTTTCAAGACTTAGGCAAATTTATGGATGAATTAGTCTTCAAAGGGTGGGTATTTATAGTCGTGAAGGCCAACCAATGGCCAAGATCTTGCCAAGTGCAAGGCAAGTGTAGGGCCAAGATTCACCCATGTGTCCTTGACCAACTAACACACAAAAAATATCCTACCAACTCCCCTTGACCAACAAGGCCAATCGTCCAACCCACCCTTTACCGCCCATTCACGCCCGCTAACGAGAGGGTGCTGGCGCCTCTTGTTGGCCCAACACGCTTCGCCTCGGAAAAATCTGTAAAAATTAAAAATGACATAGCCGGAAATTCCCACGAAAGTCAGTGGAAACGCTTTTAAAAAACGACTCTAATCGGGTGTTGTGCAAAAAAAAAAATCGCCAAGCTTATTCTCGTTCGAAATTTCCTACGACGTCCCTCGCGTACATACTGGAAATACGGTATAACAAAAATGCCACAAATCAGACACGAGGTCTTTCTAGACCGCACTACATGATCGGCCGCCACTCGCTCGCAGATCAATGCGCGTCTATCCTCGAACTACCGCAGCCCGCATAGGTCACACGACCCGCATGAGGTATTCTCGAATCACGGTCCTGCATCACCGAGGTATACCCCGCATCGGAGGCGGCTTAACCCCAGGTATCCGCCGGACTTCCGCACCCGCATAGTCCTCAAAGACCGCATAGTCCTCAAAGACCGCATAGGCATCCCGCGTCGGGATAAACACCGAATGATCAATCCCGAGCATACCGCTGCTCGCATAGTCTCATAGACCGCATAGCCGTATAGACCCGCATCGGGTGGCAAGCCCTTGGTATAATAAGTCAAGGGGGTATGTGATACAATAACAGTATAACGGGCTTAACGTTTAACAACGTAAGCACAACAAGAATGACCCCCTTACATAACAATCACAAGATACTAAGACACGTAGCATCCTAACATGTTTACTTATCAAATCAACAAGAAAGTATTACAAGGCTATCACAAACCAACACAATCAAGTTATTCACACAAGGTACTTTATGCTAACAAGTTCGGGTATCTATCCCCAAAGTACTTCATACATTAACTCTTTTAAAAGATCCGTTCCTTTCACAGAAGTCACACAATACCCGTAGTATAAAATAGAGTGACTATCTTTTAAGTAAACCAAAACTCTTCCCTTTGTAAAATCAAGTAACAACATTATTTTCCAAACGTTCAAGTTTGCCTAATTTCAAATGTTCACGTTTCTTATTTTAGAAAGGTTTCGTAGCTCATAGTCTTATTCATTTAAGAATATAATTCTCTTTTAAACAATCTGAGAAACATATGCCTTATATGTGATTAGGTTATTCTTGTTCATAATCAATCTTATTAAGCAGCCATGATCTAGGAAATGTAATATCATTTTGTCTCATCTTAGCTTCTATGCAGATGGGGGTTTCTACTGGTTTTAATAATACTTCATTAATCAAAACATTTCCCTTTATTAACGCTGCAGTGGTTTGTCGATACTCATTCTGATTTCCGAAATCAGTAAAAGATTATTCCTTTTAAAAAACCAAGTACTCATTACTCACGAATGAGGTTTCACACAAAATTCATATTAATTTAATTAAGTCAAGTCTCTTATCTTTTAAGATCAAGTCTCTTAACTTCTAAAATCAATAAACCATTATTTTTATCTTTCTTAAGCCGTTATACCTAACTTCCCATAAAGCTAGTATAACTCTTAAACTTTTAAAAACAAGTATTAATCTTCTTTCAAAAACGGTTCTTAAATATTTTGAAATACTTCAAAATTCTTATTATTTAGACTTAAGTCAAAAGACATTGCCGTACAACTACGTTCAGTTAACACACGTACGTCTACCGTACTACATATATATATTATTCAGGCTTAAGTCAAAGACATCGCCACACGACGTCACCGTAATATATATATATATATATTTTAAAACACTTCATGCTCGGCGGTATAGGAAGAATCACATACCTCGCGACGATTATCGACTATAAGCAAATCGCTCCACGGCTATAACCCGGCTAGCCTGGTCCACCTTTCAAGTAGCACATGCCACTCACAGAACATCCAACCTATAAAGGTTATGAGTCTATCAAAGTCTAGACTACCAGGTACAATAATCTAGATACAAGATTCTACGGAAAATTGGGCAGTACCTCCCTACCCGTCAAACTTCACAATTCTACTGTAATACAGTCCTATGTAAATCTGATTCATTTCCTTCTTATATACTTTCCTAGTATATATCTTAAACTTATTCTTATACTTCAATAGTATGTACACTTAATTACAAAAGGGAGACAAGATAATTACCTCGATAAGCCCATAATTATCCAAGTATAAATGTCGGTCCTTAGCAACGTTTAGCTCCTACTGGGCGCCCAACCCGCCTCCAAACAACCCCTAGAAGTTCTCGCAACTTCTACTTAAATACTTCAACCAACTGTGAAGATTTTCCTTAGGGTTTCGGTTTGAGACAAAAAGGACATACGGTAGTATTTAAGACTCTACGTATAGAGGTATCTTTGGAATACTACAAGGTATATGGCTAAGGTAATTTGGGTATAGTAACAATACTTTGAGAGTATTTCTACCAAGAGGAGGGTATTTATACGAGACAACACCACAAAGGGGGTGTACCGCCTAACCCCACTGGGGGGTACTCTCGCCGAGGGGAAGGGTGCTCTCGGCTAAAGCCTCACAAAAGGGGGGGGGGACGAGAACAAAACTACAAGGGAGTGAGGATTTCTATACTTAGAAATTATTTTAGGATGAATAAGTCTTCAAAAGGGGGGGTATTTATAGGTCAAGCAAAGGCCAACCAATGGCCAAGATCATGCCAAGTGCTAAGCAAGTGTAGGGCCAAGATTCATCCATGTGCACCTTATCCATCTACCACCAAAAATATCCTACCAACTACTTGACAAAAAGCCAAGGAATTCGGCCCAAGCTTTACCACACTCCACCAACTAGAGGGTGACAAGTGTCGCCTCTCGTTGGTCCAAAATGTTTAGATCTCTAAAAATCCGCAAAAATTAAAAATGGCATAGCCGGAATTTTCCTTCGCAAGTTATGTAAAACGCTTAGTGAAAAACGACTCTAACCGGTGTTGTGCACAAAATATTTCGCCAAGCCTACTTTAAAGCCCAAACTTTTCACGCACGTCCTTACGCATACTCAAATACGGTATAACAGTCGCCTTGTCTCGGTGTGGCGTTGTGGAAAACTTCATAAGGGAGAGTGTCGTACTAACTGGGAGATTGTTATTCTTGCGGCCAACGGGCCATCTGGCGAGAGATCAGGCCCAGGTAGCACGGTAGATAGCACTGCATTACGAGATCGATGCGGGTTCTTCACCTTCCATAGCTAGGCAGGGATGTTCATACACCGGTGAGCCACCAGAGGTCGCGGTGGAAGTTCCCGATTTAGCGGTCCTTTGAACCGCCTATCTTTTCAGGTATATCCTTAACCCTCTAGAGATTTGTATGTATTGATGTTATGATGATGTGTTTAGTGTTATGTTCGGATAGCTTTGTGCTAAAATGTGATTTAGAAGCCTGGTTAGTGAAAAGGGTAAGCCTGGGGGTGAGAAAATGATGAACCTTAGAATATTACAGTTGAGACCTTAGATGTAAGGCCGTCTTGAGTACAAGATTTTTGCGGGTGATCCTTGTCGGATTGTATAAGTATACGTGGAGTAATTATGGGAAAACTCCTTGGGTGGTGTAAAATGGAAGTGGTAGCTTTCATGACCTGTATAGGTAAGATTGTTCCGGATCGGGGAACAAGAGCTTGATGCGTTAAGTGGGTCGGGTTGGGGCCATGTTGCGGGTCAACCCGTAGCCCGGTTTGGGGTTGGGTCAGTTCGAGGTGGTCCCACCAGGTGGTAGGGTCACGAGGGTGCTAGGCCCAAGTTTAGATGACCATCGTATGAGTTCGTGGATATGTTCGACCAGAATCGGATCGTGAAGGCCGGGAACGACCTTAAAAGAGATTGAGGCTAATAAGACGACCAAGTTTGGAGGTAGTTGTTATACCCCGTATTTCCAGAGTATGTACGTAAAGGAATACGTACAAAAAGTTTGGTCTTAAAGTTAGGCCTTGGACGATTTTTAGGCACAACTCACAAAGCGACGCTTTTCCGACTAAACGCTTCCATTTTCGTAGGATAAATTCCGGCTATGTCATTTCTAATTTTTGCGGATTTTTCCGAGAGACGTAACACTTTGGACCAACGAGAGGGCGACACTTGCCACCCTCTCATTGGTGGACTTGTCACGGCAATAGGGCCGAATGGATGACCATCCTTGTCATAAAGTTGGTTAGATATTTTGTGTGCAAGTTGGCTAGGTACACTTGCCCTAATCTTGACCTTACACTTGCCTAGCACTTGGCTAAATCTTGGACATTGGTTGGCCATGTCTTGACCTATAAATACTCTTGAGATGAAGAGTTCTTCATCCACAAAAGCTTTCCAAGTCTAAAAATCCTTCCTCTCCCTTTGTAAGCAATTCGTCCAACACACCCCCTCCTCGAGAAGCTTGGCGTGGCTACCCCACCCCAGCCTAGCCGAAACCTACCCCCTCCCTTGGTAGAAAAGTTGCCTTCTTGTATTGTTATAATGCCCAAAATACCCTAGCCCAAATACCTTAGTACTTAGTAGAAGTTGTGAAGAACTTCTAAGGTTTCTTGGAGCATACAACTTAGAGCAAAACCTTGCTCAGCGCGACTTTTCTAGATATTATTGGGCTTACCGAGGTAACTAATCCTAACCCTCTTTTGAATTAGAGAATACTTCTGTTGTAGAATAAGAATAAGTATAAATACTTAGAAGGTTATTAAGGAATAGAATTGAACTGTAACACCTTAGAAGGGTATAAAAGAAGAATATACGAATCAGATTTACATAGGACTGTTTTCACATGAGACTTATATAGCTCACCGTAGGGTTGGCTGCCCGACTTTCCGTAGAATTGAGGACCCTCTGCTTAGAATGACCTACAAAATAGTCTAGACTTTGATAGATGTCTGTGACTATTATAGGTCGATTCTCTCACACGACATACTCGACTTGGCAGGTGGATTTCGCGAGAAGGTATGTGATTCTTCCTAAAGCATGATATTTTACAATATGTATATAGTACGGCAGACGCATACGTGTTAAGCGAATAATAACTAACGGCAATGTCTTTGACTTAAGCTTTGAATAATACTTACGGCAATGCCTCACGGCTTAAGCCTGAATAATACGTGACGCGATGCCTCACGCTTAAGCCGAATAATAAAGAATCAAAACATTTCAAAGGACTATCAACCATTTTTTACGTAAGAGAACTAATTGGTTTCTCAAATGAAGCTTAAGAGTTATACTAGCTTTATGGGAAGTTAAGTATAACCACTTAAGATTGATAAAAGAAACAAGTTGCCTATGTATTTCTAATGACTTATATGAAATTGTGAAAAGAATAATAAGATGGTTTGATAAGTAGACATGACATGTTGCTATGTGTGTTAGTACCTTGTAACGCTTGTATAAGTGAGTATCCTTGTTGTACTTATGTTGTTTAAAGATAAGTCGTTATGTTAGTGTACTATCACTCACCTTGAGATGATACGGAGGTTGTCGCCTCCGACGCGGGTAGACTCGGTGATGCAGGACCATGATTCGAGAATACCTCATGCGGGTCCAGGGGGCCTATGCGGAGCTACGAGAGTTCCAGGTTAGTATGCGGGGTTATGCCTCATGCGGTCTATGTGGCCATGCGGACAATGAGTCCAGGACGATGCCGAGGAGTAGCTACCCTCGATGCGGGGTTATACCTCATGCGCCCACGCGAGTGGCCTATGCAGACTCCGTGAGTCGAGATTAGGCTTGCAGAATGAGGATGTGGGCGAGTGGCCCTGCTTTCGATCATTCGCAGCCTAGACAAGACGTATTCTGCTTACCTATTGTTGCTCTTGTTTGTGATGTGGCACTATGTGCGGTTTCATGGTTGTTTCACACATATTTGTAAACCGGTTTTAAAAATGATATGTTTTCATTTAAGTACTTTACGCTGCATACTTAGTACCGTTGTAATCGACTCTCTTCGGGCTGCGTTCATGCCGCAGGTAAGGGCAAGCAGTGCTAGATCCGCATCCTTAGGATCTCTACGTTGGTGTCGAGCTCCATCTCTTCCGAGGATCTACTTTTGGTATGATCTCCTGTTGTAGCTAGTTTTTGTATACAGTAGTATGGCGGGGCCCCGTCCCGCCATAGTTGTATATTTCAGAGGTCTGTAGTCATGTTGCAGATGTCGGATGTAATCGCTAAAACCATGATTATATATATATGCCGAAAGCGATGTTTTCTCACAAAATCGTGTCTTATTTTATAAATCGTTTCATGTCTTGCTTTATGTTTCCGCCGATTACTGATGTATGACTACTTGGGTGCCCCAGAGGCACTACCACGCCCCGAACGGGTCGTGACAAAAGTGGTATCGAGCGATTAATCCGGAAAGTGTCTACTGACCGTATCTAGTAGAGTCTTGATTATCGGTGTGTTGTGCACCACACCAATAATCGTGAGGCTATAGGATATTTAGGATTGGTTTCGCTCTTCTCATTACGAGATCGTGCTTTAGAGTCGTGTTATAGGTTGGACCTCTAACGTATTCCTTTCCCGTAATGCTTATGCCTCCACGTAAGGCAACCCGCCCGTGGCGGCAAGGCAAATGAGGAGTCGCTAGCGAGACACCCAGAGTCACGAGGGCTCGTGCCCGCCTATACCGAGACGGCGAGTTCTATGACGCCGCCGCCCCAAAGAGACCACAAGACCCACACCTCCCGCCCCACACCGGGCGGAGGAGTTAGGTACAAGGAGATGGCCCGCCTTTGGCTAAAGTTGTGGCCCGATACGAGAGGCCGGACGCGGCAGCCTTCCATCTCCAGCCACGGCCGCACCTGTTCACCCGAGGCGCAGAGTTTGAGGCTACGAGACTTCTTGAGCCAGAGTCCGGAGTTTTATGGATCGAGGCGGAGGATGATCCGCAGGAGTTCATCCGTCGCCTTGAGGATTTTGAGAGTGATCGGGCGTGAGACCGAGTCCGTGATCTTTGGTTCACATAGGTCGCGTGATACCGCGATCGATTGGTTTGATTCATGAGTTATCCCGGAGAGCACGCGTCCCCAGCTACTTGGGATGAGTTCTCAGAGGCTTTCCTCACTCACTTCTTGCCTCCACAGATGAGGAGGGCGCGGGCTGATAGATTTTTACTACTGAGGCAGAGAGGACGCACTGTCAGGGAGTACAATGTCGAGTTTGATTCATTGGCTCGATATGTCCCAGCATTGGTAGCAGATATGGAGGATAGGGTGCACCGCTATGTCACCGGGCTAGACGACTATATGGCCGAGTCATGTGCGGGTGTTTCTCCACCGGTATGGACATTACCCGCATGCGCAGCTCACGCCTTGGATGCGGCGAGCGCAGAGGTCGACGAGTGGACGTACGCAGCAGAAGGCCGTGACGGAGGGTCTTCCGTGGTTATCGTGGTGGCGGCCTCGGCAGCCTAGATTCGCACCACGCCAAAGACAGAGCACTCGCACCGCCCTCAAGCCACACGCTGAGGGCGCACTGTGGCCCTGTGGCTTGACGCCCAGGTAGCAGAGGTATCGCGATCGGACCACCCCGTGGGCCGAGCGCGGTAGATCCCATTACGGGAAGTGTGGTACTACTTTGAGCTTGTTACGATTGTAGCGGCAGTGGTCACTGCGAGGACTGTCCGACCGGGGCACTGTGGTAGGCTCACCTTCGTGTTCGCTGCCGCTTCATCATCTCCTACAGATTACTCGCCGAGGCGTGGTGCTCATGGGTCAGCAGGTCGCGCAGGCCGTGGCTCGGTCTCGATTCTAGCGGTCCTCGAACCGCATTTATGCTTTGTCCACCGACAGATCGTGAGGCCTCACCGATGTCGCACAGTACCTTATCGATTCGGTTTGATGTGTATGCTTTGATAGATCCGGGTTCTACTGTCCTATATATCTCCCTTGTTGCTAGTAGGATAGGGATAGAGCCCGAGTCCATAGACCCTTTCGAGGTAGCTACGCCAAATGGGTGATTCGGTGGTAGCTCGGCGTATTTAGAGCTTGTCTGTGACCATTTACGCCGCCGACCGCCGACTTGATAGAGTTGGAGATGATTGACTTCGACGTGATCATGGGATGGATTGGCTAGCCTCGCCACGCCAATGTAGACCGCAGAGAGAAATAGTACGGTTCCAGCTTTCGAGGAGCCGTTGTTGAGTGGGAGGAGCACCAGATCGCCGAGGGTAGGTTTATTTCCTACCTCAAGGCTAGGAAGATGGTGCGAAGGGTATATCTACCATCTCGTTCGGGTGTTTGATCTCGAAGGCTGCGGTACCAGATTTTCCGTCGCGTGAGTCCGATGAGTTCCCGACGTGTTTCGGATGACCTCCGGCATCCTCCCGAGAGGAGATCGAGTTTTGTATAGATGTGTTGCGGATACTCGGCCTATTTCCATTCCGCCATACGAATGGCACCGCCGAGTTGAGAGAGTTGAAGGATCGGCTTAGGGATTTGCTAGAGAAGGGCTTCATTAGGCCTAGTGTTTCTCCCGGGAGCGCCGGTATTGTTCGTGAAGAAGAAGGGCGACGCCGCGCATGTGTGTTGATTACAAACGGTGAACAAGGTGACCATTAAGAACAGATACCCTTCCTAGGATTGATGATTTGTTCGACCGATTGCAGGTGCGAGATGTTTCTCCAAGATTGATCTGCGATCGGCTATCATCAAAGCAGTCGAGAGGTGGATGTCCCTAGATCGCATTCCGACCAGACGCATTATGAGTTCGTGGTCATGTCTTTTGGTTGACCAATGCTCCGCGGTATTCATGGATTTGATGAACCGAGTGTTCAAACCATTTTGGACACGCTTGTGATAGTGTTCATTGATGATATCTTGGTTTATTCTCGCCAGAGCGAGCATACGCGAGCATTTGGGATCGGCCGATTCTCCAGATCAGCAGCTTGTACGCCAAGTTTTCCAAATGTGAGTTTTGGTTGACTTGATGGCGTTTCTTGGGCATATTGTGGGTGATGGCATTCGAGTTGATATGGCCAAGATCGAGGCAACAGACTTGGCCTAGACCTACTACTCCGGCCAGAGGTTCGCAGCTTTTCGGGCCTTGCAGGTATTATCGGCGTTCGTGGAGAAGTTTGCTTCTATCTTCGCACCATTGACTAGGGTGACTCGTAGGCGCCAAGTTTGATGGACTGATGCTTGTGAGCGTGGTTTCGATTCTTGAAAGAGAGATCGACGACCGCCCGCTTCTTACTCTTCCGAGGTCGGATGGTTATGTCGTGTATTGTGATGCGTGCATCGGGTTGGGATGTGTGTTGACGCAGCATGGCAGAGTTATAGCATATGCATCCCGACACCAAGAAACACGAGGAACTACCCCACCCATGATTTGGAGTTGGCACCGTGATTCACGCTTTGAAGATCCGAGGCACTATTTGTATGGGGTTCACGTGGATATTTTTACAGACCACAAGAGCCTCCAGTATATCTTCAGCCAGAGGGAGCTGAACTTACGATAGAGACGGTGGTTAGAGTTGCTTAAGGATTACGATGTGGACATCCTGTACCACCCGGGCAAGGCCAATGTTGTGGCGATGCCTTAGTCGTAGGTCGATGGGAGTCATCGAGGTGCAGCAGAGGAGGGGCATGGTTCGTGATTTGCATCAGTTAGCGAGCCTTGGTGTCCGTTTGATTGATTCTGATAGCAGTGGGGTTAGAGTTCGTGAGGTTGCCGAGTCTTCCATCGTCGAGGAGGTGAAGAGGCAACAGTTCGAGGATCCGGTTTTGGCACGTTATCGTGATACAGCTCTTCGTGAGGGCAAGGGTCCTTTTGAGGTAGCACCTGATGGGGTGCTAAGGTTTGAGGGCAGGTTGTGTGTTCCAGATGTTTCAGGACTTCGGCAGAGTTCTGGGAAGCACACGCGGCGTACTCATCCATCCGTGGTCGACCAAGATGTACCACGACCTTAGATCTGTGTATTGGTGGGATGGTTTGAAGAGGGACGTTGCAGAGTTCGTAGCTCAGGGCCCGTGTTGTCAGCAGGTGAAGGTAGAGCACCAGAGGCCTGGTGGTTTGTTACAGACGATAGAGATCCCGACCTGGAAGTGGGAGGTGATCAACATGGACTTCATCACAGGATTACCTCGCACTCAGAGGAGACATGATTCTATATGGGTTATCGTCGACAGGCTGACGAAATCAGCCCACTTTCTTCCGTCGATCGACTTTTTCTACCGAGGATTATGCCGACTTTACATCCGAGAGATCGTCGATCGCATGGAGTCCCTACTTCGATCATATCGCATGCAGGAGCCCGGGCTTACGCCAACTTCGGAGGTCCTTCCAGAGGGTTTAGGACGCAGTGAGCTCGAAATCGCATTTCATCCACGCATGACGGACAGCAGAGCGCACTATCCGACTCTTGAGGATATCCGCGAGCCCGTGTTATTGACTTGATGGTAGTTGGGAGGATCATTTGCCTCTAGTTGAGTTCGCGTATAATAATAGCTACCACTCCAGTATTCAGATGGCGCCTTATGAGGCCTTGTATGGGAGGAAGTGCAGATCGCCTATAGGTTGGTTCGAGGTGGGCGAGGTGCAGCTAGTGGGACCAGATTTGGTGCAGCAGGCAGTGGATAAGGTGAAGCTTATCCGAGAGCGGCTATTGATACCGAGTCGATGTAAGTCGATGCAGATCATCGCCGCCGACATCCGGAGTTCGCGATTGATGATTGGGTTTTCTGAAGGTGTCCACCCATGGCGGTGTGATGAGATTCGGGAAGGGAAACTCAGCCCAAGGTACATTGGGCCGTTTCAGATTGTCCGCAGGGTAGGCAAGGTTGCCTATGAGTTGGATCTGCCGTCCGATCTGGAGGCAGTACATCCGGTGTTTCACGTTTCTATGCTGAGGAGATGTATCGGGGATCCATCTAGGGTACATCCGATTGACGATGTCCAGGTGACCGAGGGGTTATCGTATGAGGAGATTCCCATAGCGATAATCGATCGTCAGGTTAGGCGTCTGCGACGGCGACGTGGCTTCCACAAAGTCTTGTGGCGGAACGAGCTCGTGAGGAGATGACGGGAAGCCGAGGACATGAGGCGAAGTATCTCACTGCTCCCACCCTCCAGGTATTTCACTTTCCTACTTGTAAATCTTCATTATCGTTTATGCCTAAGTGTTGTTTATGCCGTGTGTGACTGTTGCAAACTGTTTAAGTTTTGAAGAACCTTATCGTTATCTGTCTTGGGAAGGAACATTCGGGACGAATGTTTCTAAGGAGGGGAGAATGTTATACCCCGTATTTCCAGAGTATGTACGTAAAGGAATACGTACAAAAAGTTTGGTCTTAAAGTTAGGCCTTGGACGATTTTTAGGCACAACTCACAAAGCGAACAGTTTTCCGACGAAACGTTTCCACAGCTTTCGTAGGATAAATTCCGGCTATGTCATTTCTAATTTTTGCGGATTTTTCCGAGAGACGTAACACTTTGGACCAACGAGAGGGCGACACTTGCCACCCTCTCATTGGTGGACTTGTCACGGCAATAGGGCCGAATGGATGACCATCCTTGTCATAAAGTTGGTTAGATATTTTGTGTGCAAGTTGGCTAGGTACACTTGCCCTAATCTTGACCTTACACTTGCCTAGCACTTGGCTAAATCTTGGCCATTGGTTGGCCATGTCTTGACCTATAAATACCCCTCTTGAGATGAAGAGTTCTTCATCCACAAAAGCTTTCCAAGTCTAAAAATCCTTCCCTCTCCCTTTGTAAGCAATTCGTCCAACACACCCCCCCTCCCCTTGAGAAGCTTGGCCGAGGCTACCCCACCCCCTAGCCTAGCCGAAACCTACCCCCCCTCCCTTGGTAGAAAAGTTGCCTTCTTGTATTGTTATAATGCCCAAAATACCTAGCCCAAATACCTTAGTACTTAGTAGAAGTTGTGAAGAACTTCTAAGGTTTCCTGGAGCATACAACTTAGAGCAAAACCTTGCTCAGCGACTTTTCTAGGATATTATTGGGCTTACCGAGGTAACTAATCCTAACCTCTTTTGAATTAGAGAATACTTCATTGTTGTAGAATAAGAATAAGTATAAATACTTAGAAGGTTATTAAGGAATAGAATTGAACTGTAACACCTTAGAAGGGTATAAAAGAAGAATATCTGACTTACATAGGAATTTGTTTTCACTGATGAGACTTATATAGCTCATGGGTAGGGTTGTGCTGCCCGACTTTCCGTAGAATTGAGGACCCTCTGTTTAGAATGACCTCTGAGAATAGTCTAGACTTTGATAGATGTCGTGACTATTATAGGCTGATTCTCTGCGCGACATACTCGACTTGGCGGGTGGATTTCAGAAAGGTATGTGATTCTTCCTAAAGCATGATATTTTACAATATGTATATAGTACGGTAGGCGTACATGTGTTAATCGAATAATAACTAACGGCAATGTCTTTGACTTAAGCTGAATAATACTTACGGCAATGCCTCACGGCTTAAGCTCGAATAATACGTCTGCAATGCCTCACGGCTTAAGCTCGAATAATAAAGAATCGAAAACATTTCAAAAGGACTACGAACCATTTTTACGTAAGAGAACTAATTGGTTTCTCAAAGGAAGCTTAAGAGTTATACTAGCTTTATGGGAAGTTAAGTATAACCACTTAAGATTGATAAAAGAAACAAGTTGCCTATGTATTTCTAATGGACTTATATGAAATTGTGAAAAGAATAATAAGATGGTTTGATAAGTAGACATAACATGTTGCTATGTGTGTTAGTACCTTGTAACGCTTGTATAAGTGAGTATCCTTGTTGTACTTATGTTGTTTAAAGATAAGTCGTTATGTTAGTGTACTATCACTCACCTCTTGAGATGATACCGAGGTTAAGCGCCTCCGACGCGGGGTAGACTCAGTGATGCAGGACCATGATTCGAGAATACCTACGCGGGTCCGTGGGCCTATGCGGAGCTACGAGAGTTCCGAGTTAGTATGCGGGGTTATGCCTCATGCGGTCTATGTGGCCATGCGGACAGCGAGTCGGGACGATGCCGAGGAGTAGCTACCCTCGGCGCGGGTTATACCTCATGCGGGCCCACGCGAGTGGCCTATGCGGACTCCAGAGTCCGTGATTAGGCTTGCGAATGAGGATGTGGGCGAGTGGCCCTGCTTTCGATCATTCGCAGCCTAGACAAGACGTATTACGATTACCTATTGTTGCTCTTGTTTGTGATGTGGCACTATGTGCGGTTTCTGGTTGTTTCACACATATTTGTAAACCGGTTTTAAAATGATATGTTTTCATTTAAGTACTTTCTGCTGCATACTTAGTACTGTTGTCGACTCCTTCGGGCCGCGTTCATGCCGCAGGTAAGGGCAAGCAGGTGCTAGATCCGCATCCTTAGGATCTCTACGTTGGTGTCAGGAGCTCCATCTCTTCCGGAGGATCTACTTTTTGGTATGATCTCCCTGTTGTAGCTAGTTTTTGTGATCGAGGTATGGCGGGGCCCTGTCCCGCCATAGTTGTATATTTCCTTAGAGGTCTGTAGTCATGTTGTACAGTGTCGGATGTAACTGCTAAACCATGATTATATATATATGCCGAAAGGCGATATTTTCTCACAAAATCTGTGTCTTATTTTATAAACTGTTTCATGTCTTGCTTTATGTTTCCGCTGATTACTCTGATGTATGACTACTTGGGTGCCCCGGTAAGGCACCAGTCACGGGCCCCGGAACGGGTCGTGATAGTAGTGACTCCAGAGATTTTGGAAACTGAAGCGATGACTAAAGTATAGTACGTATACTAGAAGAGTTCAAGTGTTCGAGAAGAGTACGACGAGTGAGGAAAGAAGAGAACGGGGGTTAGCAGAATAAAAGAGATCATTTTGTTGTAAAGTGAAGATGCGAAGGGAGTATCCTTTAGACCAGGGTGGAAGATTTTGTGGCGTAGGAATAGTTTCTCGTGGACTTGGGTTAAGTAATTGCGCGCGTGTCATTTTGTGGCCAGGTGTGGCATTGACAACTTGTTAAAAGGAACTTTATCGTTATCCGTCTTGAGAAGGAACATTCGGAATGAATGTTTCTAAGGAGGGGAGAATGTTATACCCCGTATTTTCCAGAGTATGTACGTGAAGACGTACGTACGAAAGTTTGAGCCTAAAGTTAGGCAAGATTCGAAATTTGTACACAAGTACCGAAAAGAATCGCTTTTTTAAACGTTTTACAAGACTTGCGAAGGGAAAAATACGGCTATGTCATTTATAATTTTTGCGGATTTTTCCGAGAGATGAAATATTTTGGACCAACGGGAGGGTGACACTTGTCACCCTCAATGGACGGCAATGAGGGGCTTTCTTTGGCACATTTTTGTTGCCTAACCTTGGTCAAGGTTAGGTAGGATATTTTGTGGGTAGATGGATAAGGTTACACTTGGGTAAATCTTCACCCTACACTTGCCTAGCACTTGGCTTCATCTTGGCCATTGGTTGGCCATTGGTTGGCCTATAAATACTCCTAAGTTGAAGACTTTCTTCATCCCTCAAATAATTTCCAAGTCTAAAAATCCTCCTCTCCTTGTGAGCTGTCCGCCACACCTCCCCTTTGAGAGGCCTCACGAGAACACCCCACTGACTAGTTGTTTTCGAGAAATACCCCTTGGTAAAGAAATACTCTCAAGTATTGTTACTATACCCAAATACCTTGTAGTACTTCCCAAAGTTACCTCTATACGTAGAACCCGGAAATACTACTATACTTCCTTTAGTCACAAAAACGAAACCCTAAGGAAAGTCTCCATAATTGTTTTGGAGTACTTTGTAGAAGTATGTAGAACTTCTAAGGGTTTCTTGGAGCGAATTGGAGCACACGGATTAGGAGCTAAACCTTGCTCAGGATCGACATTATAACTTGGATAATTTTGGGCTTATTGAGGTAAATAATCTTGTCCTTCTAGTGTAATTGGAAATTACATTGTTGTATGGAATTGAGTATAAGATATAAAAAGGACATTAAAGAATAAGACTGAACTGTAATTACACTGAATAGAAGAAGTGAATTGAACTATAACTTCATCGTATAGAAGAAGGGAATTAAACTGTAATAGAAGGATATTACAGAAGAGAATTGAACTGGAATTACATCAGAAGAATATATAAGTAGAAGATTAAACTGTACTTACATAGGACCGTATTTACAGTAGACTTATAACCTTTCTTGGTTGAATATTCTGCGAGTAGCATGTACTACTTGGAAGGTGGACAAGGCTAGCCGGGTTATAGCCGTGGAGCGTTTTGCTAATAGTCGATAATCGTCGCGAGGTATGTGATTCTTCCTATACTCTTGAGCATGATGTTTTAAAAGTATATATATATATAGTACGGTAGACGTACGTGTGCTAACTGAACGTAGTTGTACGGCAATGTCTTTTGACTTAAGCCTGAATAATATATATATATATATAGTACGGTAGACGTACGTGTGCTAACTGAACGTAGTTGTACGGCAATGTCTTTTGACTTAAGCCTGAATAATAAGAATCTTGAAGTATTTCAAAAGAATTAAGAAACCTTTTTGAAAGAAGAGTAATGCTTGGTTTTAAAAGCTTAAGAGTTATACTAGCTTTATGGGAAGTTAGGTATAACGACTTAAGAGAGATAAAAAGAATGGTTTATTAATTTTAGAAGTTAAGAGACTTGATCTTAAAAGATAAGAGACTTGACTTAAATGAATTAATATAAAATTTTGTGTGAAACCTCATTCGTGAGTAATGAATACTTGGTTTTTTTTTTAAAGGAAAAATGTTTTACTGATTTCGGAAATCAGAATAAGTATCGAACAAACCACAGCAGCGCTAATAAAGGGAAATGTATTGACTAATAAAGTATTATTAAAACCAGTAGAAACCTCCATCTGCATAGAAGCTAAGATGAGACAAAATGATATTACATTTCCTAGATCATGGCTGCTTTAATAAGATTGTTATGAACAAGAATAACCTACTCACACATAAGGCATATGTTTCTCAAATTGTTTTAAAGGATTAAAACTATGAACTACGAAACCTTTTCGAAAATGAGAAACTTGAGCATTTGAAATTAGGCAAACTTGAACGTTTTTGAAAATAATGTTGTTACTTGATTTTACAAAGGGAAGTGTTTTGGTTTACTTAACAATGTTAGTCAATCTATTTTTATACTACGGGTATCGGGTGACCTTTGTAAAAGAAATGGATCTTTAAAAGGAATTTAACGTGACGTAGTAATTAGGTTAAAACCGGACTTTGACATAAAATTAAAGTACCTTGAGTTGTGTATAACTTGCCTATGCTTGTTGTTGTGAAACTTGCCTATGCTTATTGTGATAGCCTTTGTTGTGCAAGAATTGTGTTTCTATACTACCGCTGCTCTCGATGGAGTAGGTTGACTTGTTGAGAACTTACTTGGGCGTGCGGCGGACGGAGAATTCCACAGCACGCCTCGCTGATAGTGTTATTCCATGGACTAGCTCTCCATGAGGTTTTACTGTTCGCCTTGGTATCCGGTGGTCGGCTTCAGACTTGCCCGCCTCGTGGTGATTCGGCCTGTACTGGTAGTTAGCCCTCGCACTTGCCCCGCTCAGTAGTGACGAAGTCTCGTGATCTGACCTTGGTACCGGTAGTTAGCCCTCGTACTTGCCCCTGGCCACTACGTGACCGGCCTTGGTATCCGTAGTCGGCTTTCGTGACTTGCCTGCGGTCGCCCGTGGTTTGGTTGTATAGTATTGTTAGTACGGCTTTGGCATCAGGTAGGACTTGGTGTTCATATGTACTTCTTGATATTATTATATCATAGACTGCCGGCAGTGAGGAAGGTATTCCACGGGCATGATTGATGTTGTGGGCGTGAGACCCATAGTCATATTTGAGTAATGACTTGGAGGGCGTGAGTCCCCGACTTGATATAATTTATATGTGTATCGTAGTTTGGTTATCATACATGTCTCCGCTTTATATAGACTATTATGGTTTCATTTACGTGATTTTCGCCACATACTTGGTACCTGTTGTACTGACCTCCTTCGGGGGGCTGCGTTCATGCCGCAGGTAGAGGTACATCGGCTGTCGATCCCCGCTTATAGGGTCACATTTCAGCGTATTGGGAAGCACCGTTCCTTCGGAGGCTTATCTTTTGGTATGTTACCACAGTGCAGAGGTTCTTGTACATTCAGGGGTATGGCGGCCCCGTCCGTCATAGTTGTTGAAAAAATCTTAGAGGTATGTGGTACTTTGTGTGTGGCGAAATTGTAAGGATTAGAATCGCTCAAATGTCGATATATATATTTGCGTAAAGGCAACCGCTTTTGGTTGGCCTATTTTCTTTATCTTGATCCATATCTAATTGTATGTTTAAGTTTTTATTTCCGTGGTTTTTCTCCGATGTTGTATCACTAGGGTGCCGGGTAAGGCACTACCACGCCCGGTTCGGTCGTGACATTGCCTCGCACGTATGTTGGTTTGGAAAAAAGGGGTGTTATTTAATTTCCGCAGATTTACTTGTGTTGTTAAGGTAGAAGGGTGCTGTAGGGCACCACCACGCCCGGGTTCGGGCGTGACATGGGCTCGGCCTCGTGACCCTCGTGTCCTACTAGAAGCTCCTCACGCCTTGCCCTTCTGGGCCCGGGTTGCCTTGCGTGGAGGCATAACTGGTAAACAAAAGAAATTCGTCAGAGGGGTCCAACTTATAACACAGCTCTAAGGCACGATCTCAGAATGAGAAGAATGGAAACCAATCCTAAATATCCTGCAGCCTCCTGATTATTGGAGTGGTGCACAACACACCGATAATCAAGACTCTACTAGATACGGTCTGTAGACACTTTCCGAGGATTTAACCTGGCTCTGATACCACTTTTGTCATGACCCGTTCCCGGGCCCGTGACTGGTGTCTTACCCGGGCACCCAAGTAGACATACATCAGAGTAACCAGCGGAATATAAACTTGCAAACATGAAACAGTGTAAAATAAGAACAGTTTATCCAAAGAAAAGTTGCCTTTCGGCATGTATATAAATACCAAAAGTGAACAGTTACATCCCAACTTTACAACAGGACTACAGACCTCTAAGAAGGTGTAAACACTATGACGGGACAGTTCCCCGTCATACCCCTGAATGTACAAAACATCTACAACACCAGGGAGAACCGTACCAAAAGTCGAGCCTCCGGAGAAATGGAGCTCCTGACACCTGAGTAAAGATCCTAAGAATGAGGATCCACCACCTGCTTTCCCTTACCTGCGGCATGAACGCAGCCCCCCGAAGGAGGTCAGTACAACAGGTACCAAGTATGTGAAACTGTAAAGTACTGATATATATAATTATAACATTTTAAAACCAATTCACAAATATGTACGAAACAACCAAGTTAACCGCACATAGTGCCACATCATAAACAAGAGCAAAAATAGATATAATGTAACAGGTCTTTTCTAGGCCGCTAATGATCGAAGCAAGGCCAATCGCCCATAGTATCATTATGCGAGCCTAATCCTGGAACTCCCGCAGTCCGCATAGGCCCCCTAGGCCCGCATGAGGTATTCCTCGCATCGGGGGTAGCTAACCCGCGGCATCGTCCTGGACTCCCGCAGTCCGCATGGCCACATAGACCGCATGAGGTATTCCTCGCATCGGCGTAACACACCCGGAGTGATCATCCTGGAACTCCCGCAGCTCCGCATAGGTCCCATGGACCCGCATGAGGTATTCCTCGCATCGGGGGCGGCTAACCCACGACATCGTAACAAGTCAGGAGGGTGAGTGATATAATACTAACACAATGACTTATCGTTAAACAACATAAGCACAACAAGAATAACCTCCTTACACAAGCGTCACAAGATACTAACACACGTAGCATCATAACATGTTTATCAAACCAACTTACCATACCTTCAAACATCATTTCAAGCATTTGATAAACAAATAATTAAACCGTTTCTTATCTTTCTTAAGTCGTTATAGCTAACTTCCCATAAAGCTAGTATAACACTTAAACTTTTTATGAAAATCAAGTATTACTTTTCTTCCAAAATGATTCATAACTCTGTTTGAAGTATTCAAGATTCTTATTAATTAGAACTCAAGTCCAAAGACATCAAAGTAAAGCCAAATTTAGTTTAACACACGTACGTCTACCGTACTATATATATTTCACAAATATCATGCTCAAAGGGATAGGAAGAATCACATACCTCCTCGGCTAAATCCACTTGCCAAGTCGGATATGTCGCGCGCAGAGTGTCAACCTATAATAGTCAAAACACGCCTATCAACTTCTAGTTTTACGTGGGATTCTTCTAAGTAAGATTTCTCTTAGTCTACGAAAAATTGGGCAGCACCTCCTGCTTTCTACTCAATTCTCTACCTTTTCAAGGCGATAACAAGAACCAACATGCCATAAATAAGGCGCAATAATTCCGAAATTTAAAGAAGGATCACACGCCCAAACGAACGCGATTAACAATCTTCCCTTAAAAACAACAATAATTAAAGAAGGGGATCAAACTCCCAAACGCAACGCGATTAACAATCTTCCCCTTAACAACAACAATAATTAAAGAAAGGGATCACACGCCCAAACAGAACGCGATTAACAATCTTCCCCTTAACAACAACAATAATTAAAGAAGGGGATCACATGCCCAAACGGAACGCGATTAACAATCTTCCCCTTAATAACAATGTAAATACAGTCCAAAGTAAATACAGTCCAAAGTAAATACAGTCCTTAAGTTGGGGTCCTTGGCCAACTTTTACAATTTTACTTATCCAATTACTTCATTAGTCATCCAACTTATATTCCAAACTTAATATAAGTTATAGTTTCTTTGTTGTTAACTTCTTAGCAAGTAATGGATACATTTTTACCATTTTAATGGCTAATATGCCAATTCTCCTTTTAACAAGTTAACAAGATCCAAATCTTTCCTTTTATCTCATACTCCATAATATACTTCCAATATATGTATAATATCCAATATACATAATAATCAACTTCACAAAGAGGTTAAGGTTCATTACCTCAAAATAGCCCAAAAATATCCAAGAGCTTAAAGTCGTTCCTAAGCAAGTTTTAGCTCCAAATCTTTGTGTTCCAAACCACCACAAGTCACCTTTAGAAGTTCCTAACCAACTTCTATTCAAGAATTAACTCCAAAAAATGAAGAACACTAAGGCTCCATTTTTGGCATGCTCTCGGCCAAAGGGGGTTTTTAGAGGCTAGGGTGTGAAATATTGTCTAACTCTTGGTTACTAATCTTCCTAATACATTAAGGAAGAACACTTAGAAGTTTAAGAATTATTGGACAACAATTGCTCAAAAATTGGGGCTTTGGACGAGAACACAAGGAAAAGGAGAGAAAATATTTTCAAGTCTTGAAATATTCTAAGTGTGGAAGATTTTCATCAACTAGAGGTGTTTATATAGGACAACCAAGGGTTAGGCTTGAAACATGTGTATGGTATAGATTTAGGACAAGTGTTTGTGTGGGTCCCTTTGTCCACCACCTCACAAATACCATGCAAGACTTTTGGCCACTTGTCTTGCCCACTAACTTGCATAAAAACCGTCCACTATGCCATGCAAATGCCATGCAAGACTTTGGCCACTTGTCTTGCCCACTAGTCTTGAAAAACGTCCACCCATGCCCACTTGGGGTGACACATGTCGCCCTCCTATTGGTCCAAAATATTTATCTCTCGGAAAAATTCCATAGTTGGTTAAAATATTGAAAACGTAAAATTTCTTTCACAAGGTTCGGAATATTCTCCGTCGGAAAACAATTCTTTCATTATTACCCTAATTAGGGTTTATACCTTCGTACGTACGTCCTTACATACATACTCCGGAGCTACGGGGTATAACACTTACATTCTAACTAGCATGAAGTATATGTATTAAGGTTTGATAAGTGATATGAATTGTGGAAGCATATAGCCGAAATGTCATTGTTAGCCCTTTGAAATTGGAATACAATTTGGTCGATAATTAGAATCGTCGCATGTAATCTACTTGAAGATTATAGTTGTTATAATCGATTGCGGCTTTGTAACATGTTATACTTAACAACTTGGATTGAAAAGGATTAGGAAAAGATGATATGTTGTTGCACCTTAGCTGAGAATGACATTGTATTATTGGATTGTTTTGTATCATTTGTGGGGCGGAATTTTACACGTCTTGTTAGGCGTGTAATCCCCTATTGGTTACTACATTGTTGAGCCTTAAATGTGGCGTGTTTGGTTATTGAATGTGGCCTTGAAAAAGGTGGCAAAGTATGTAGAAACAAAGGAAGTGCTGTCCGATTTTCCGTAGAATTTAGTGATTTTGCACTTAGAATATTCTACGTTTGAAGTTAGAGGTTAATGGACGTATTATGGCCATTATAGGTTGAAGTACTAAGTATAGCGTATTCTACTTGAAGGATGGAATAGCTATCAAGGTTGAAGTACTTTGGAGCATTTTGCTACTTGTCGATAATCGTCGCGAGGTATGTGAACCTCTTCCTTCCTTTGGCATGATTCTATGTATGGAATATACATGTGGTATTATTTCATGTTCCCTTCTACTCTTAGAAGTTAAGAGGTGTGTATGTGATTTACTCTATGTAAAGGTTATGTCTAAGTTATCCTAAGTTCTTACCAAGTCTTATGGGGGATGTTGGTAAGAGTCGTTAGGAGGTATTTGGAGCCAAGTTGGCTTGGTTAATTTACAGCAAGAATGAGAATAAGTATCGAACAGACCATTGCAGCGTTAATAAAGGAAAATGTAATGACAATTGATTATATTAAAAATGAGTAGAATTCTCCATCTGCATAGAAACTAAGATAAGACAAAATTGTATTACATTTTCTAGATCATGGCTGCTTTAATAAGATCGTTATAAACGAGTATAACCTATTCACAACGCGTAAAGTATATGTACTTAATTTAAAGAGTTTACATTATGAAGTTTTAAGATTATGAACCTTAAACTCTAAAAGGGTTGAGAGACTTTATTTTCAAGTAATAAAACTTGATTCTTAAAGGAAGAAATGACATGATTTAAGGGAAGTAACTTGTTTTTAAAAGATGTAAGTTACTTGAGATATAAGGTTAAGAAACTTGATTTCTAAAGTTAAGAGACTTGAAGTATTTTGAAAGTTAAGAAAAATGATTTGAAAGTATATGATACTTGGTGTTAAAAGTATAAGTCTCTTGGTTATAAAAGGAATGAATTTTTCTAAAACCATAAAGGGTTATAACGGCTTTATGGGAAGTTGGTTATAACGGCTTTATGGAAGGTTAAGAGAATGGTTTTCTCTAATAAGGTAAACGAAAAAATAACTTGAAATAAGGAAGGGCAATTTGATTTAAAGGTATCACTTGCTTAAAGTTTTAAAGTAAGGGTCACTTGATTTAGAAGCCGAGAAAATGTATTTCTAAAAGTGTAGTGACTTATGTGAAATGTAAGCAAGCCTTGATACTACGGTTGTTAGTATCTTGGGATTTTATATGAAAAGGAATCTTTTGAAAAGGATGGAAGTACGTAGTACTTTGGGTTAAATTCCCGGATTTGTTTTATGTAAAACGAAAAGTGCCTTGAGTATATAAAATGAAAGTCTAAAGATTTAATGAACTTACCTATGCTTGCTTGTGATAGCTTTGTGTGCAAGTATTATATCTTTACGTTGCCGTGACTCTCAGTTGGAGGGCCGGCTGTCTTGTTGTGAATTTACTTGGACGTACCGACAGTGACGGAGGCTTCCACGGGTATGCTTCCATTGTGATTGATCCTTGGACATGCTTATACGATGTGGGATTCCGGGGCATGCGACCAGGAGGCGGGTTAGATTCGGATGTTTTATTACTCGGACATGCTTATACGATGAGGATTAGGGCACGCGACCGAGGCGGGTTAGATTCCCGGATTTGTTTTATTACCCACGGCCATGCTTATACGACGAGGGATTCCGGGGCATGCGACCATGTTATGTACGACTATTACTCCATGGACTAGCTCCCCATGAAGACATGTACCCGAGATGAGGGATTCCACTGGCATGTTATGTACGATTATTACCCTATGGCCATGCTTATACGATGAGGGATTCCGGGGCATGCGACCATGTTATATACGATTATTACCCCATGGATTAGCTCTCCATGAAGTCATGTACCCGAGATGAGGGATTCCACGGGCATGAGATATATATATATATATATGTATTGTATGTGTGTACGCCGACAGTGAGGTAGGATGCCACGGGCGCGTCACATGGTTATATATTACACTTACGACTGTCGGCAGTGATGGGGGATTCCACAGGGAAGGGAGTATATATATATATATATGTATTGTAGGTGTGTACGCCGACAGTGAGGTAGGATGCCACGGGCGCGTCACATGGTTATGTTATTCACTTATAGCCGCCGACAGTGATGAGGGATTCCACGGGCACGCTTTGATATTTGTGGGCTTGAGACCCGTATTGGGCTATGTTATGATATTTGAGGGCTTGTGTCGGTAGCCCTGTGTGACTATTGTTCATGTGTTGAAATAGTCTTTAAAAGGTAAAACTGACTTTCATTACTTTCACTTTGGAAAGACACAGTATACTGTTATTTTGGTTATCATACATGTCTCGACTTTATATGATCGTTATGATTTCACTCTGATTTTGATTTCACATACTTGGTACATAGTTCAGATCGACCTCCTTACGGATTTGCGTTCATGCCGCAGGTTTAGGTACATAGCTTGCTGATCCATACTCTTTGGATCACTGTTCAGTTCTTGGAAAGCTCCATTTCTCCGGAGGCTGTCTTTTGGTACGATTCCCTGAGGTTGTAGGTTCATGTATATTCAGGGGTATGGCGGTGTCCTGTCCCGCCACAGTTGTTATGTTAAAACTCTTAGAGGTCTGTAGTCGCATGTTGTGGGTCAGTTTGTAGAGGAAAGGAGGCAACTGCTTCGGTTATGTTTTGTTTTATATATTCAGGGAGGTAGCCTCATCGGCTAACCTGTTGATTTTATTTCTGTTGATTATTTTGTATGAGTTTCATGTATGTTTCGCTAATTATCTCTGATGTATACCTGTAAGGGTGCCCAGGTAGGGCACCAGTCGTGGGCCCGGGATCGGGTCGTGACAAAAGTGGTATCGAGCGCTTAGTCCTCGGAAAGTGTCTACTGCATCGTGTCTAGTAGAGTCTTGATTATCGGTGTGTTGTGCACCACATCTATAATCAGGAGGCTGCATGACATTTAGGATTGGTTTCCATTCTTTTCTCTCTGAGATCGTGCAGTAGAGCTGTCATAGTAGGTTGAATCCTCTCTGACCTATTCTTGTGTATCAGTTATGCCTCCACGGAAGGCGACCAGGGCCCAGAAGGGCAAGCGGCGGCAGAGGCGCTAGTGGTCCACAGAGGTTACCGCAGAGCCCAGTTATGCACGAGGTTGTGGCTCGAGCGGCGAGTTGACGCCAACAAGATTAGAGGAGCGAGAACACCGCGGCTCCAGAGGTTCCAATACCGAGCCTCAGCCCGCGCCGGCGGAGTTTAGAGATTATGGAGAGCGGTCGGCTATTGACTAGCATAGTGGTAGAGGCGGCAGGTGTAGCTAACCCTATAGCCGACAGTTTGAGGATTCGGGATTTTCTGGGTTGTAGTCCACCCGAGTTCTATGGTTCGAGATCTGAGGATGATCCTCAGGAGTTCGTTCGGCAGCTGCAGCGGACTATGCAGGTGCTTAGGGCCTCGGAGACAGAGTCGGTTGTGTTAGCTTCTTATCGGTTACGCGATATTGCGTTGAACGGGGTTGAGTCTTGGGAGCTGTCGAGGTGTGGTGCTCATCCGGCCAGCTTTGGAATGAGTTCACGGGGGCCTTTCTTGATCACTTTTTTCCTCCTGAGATGAGGAGAGCCCGTGTTGATAGGTTCTTGTCACTGAGGAAGAATGGGAGGACTATCAGAGAGTACAACCTGGAGTTTGACTCATTGGCCAGGTATGCGCACACTATTGTGGCTGATATGGCGGATAGAGTTCACCGCTATGTGATGGGGCTAGACCATTATATGATTACTGCATGCCTGGGAGTGGCCCTTCAGCCAGGTATGGATATTGCCAGGATGCAGGCTTATGCACAAGGGATCGAGGACAGAGAGAGAGAGAGGACCAGCCTGACGCAGTCCAGCCCAAGAGGGCCAGGACGGCAGGGTTCCAGGGTAACTTTCGAGGCGGACAGCCTCAACAGCAGGCTAGGTCTACATTTCAGCCGACACAGAGTGCTCCTTCCCGGTCTTCTGGTCGGAGGTTTGGTCGCCGGGGATATTCGGGAGCAGGTCGGGGCTCCAGGGCTACAGGTTCACAGATGTCCGAGGATAGTAGTCGGGGGAAGCCACCTTTGCCCCGGTGTGGTCACTGTAGTAGATTCCATTTTGGGGAGTGTCGTACTACTTTGACAGCTTGTTATGCTTGCGACCAGCAGGGCCATTTAGTGAGAGAATGCCCGACCAGAGGTGGCACTGGTGGGATAGCACAGTCTACTGGATCAGTTGAGGGTTCTTCGCCTTCCATAGCTAGGCAGGATGTTTATGCCGCAGCCGTGATGCAGGTCGTGGTGGAAGTTCCCAGTTTTAGCGGTCCTTTGAACCGCCTATATGATTTCAGGTATGTCTTTGACCCTTTAGAGACTTGTATGCATGTTAAGGTTGTTGTAAGTTTAAGTGTCATGAACGAATAATATTGAGACTATGTATGTATGCTAGAGTAACTTGGAAGTACGAAAAGATAATCCTTTTTGGGCTTATGAGGGATGGTTATGTGTGTGCGAGGTATTAGGACCATATGTGACATAATTAGGTTTCATTAAGTGTAGTTTTATGAGACTATGCCGAGAAACGATAGATTCAGCTCCGAAAGAACATTCGAGGACGAATGTTTCTAAGGGGAGAAGAATGTTACACCTCGTATTTCCAGGACATGTTTAATAAGGACATATGTAAGAATCCAAATGTTAACATTTGAGACTAGTGAAAATTTATCGGAATTATGAAATTGTCGGAAAACGAAATATTGTGACGAATGGGAGGGCGACACGTGTCACCCCCTTAAGTGGTCTTGGACGAAAATAACATGGCTAAAAGGGTCATTTGACCATTATTAAGATGACCAAGTCTTGCAAGTAGTAGAGCTTGATATAATTGACTTAGTCAATGGGGCCACTTGACTTGATATTTAAAAGAATTTCATCCAAGCCACACATTTGTGCAAATATTGACCCTCCATGTTACTATATAGTAGTACTAGTAGTGAGACAAGCTTCCACACTTAGAAAAATTTCAAGGAAATTGGATGAACTTTGAGAATAGCTCTCGGGTTCCATGGCTTTCAAGAAAGAAAAAAAATTGTTTGTTGTTCTTTAAGCTCCACACTTTAAACCACGGTTCATAAGGGTTTTGTAAGGGTATCTCAATAGAAAGATCCCGGAAAAATATTGTTTTCGTATTAGTCGCAAGGTGAAAACCTAGTTTCTTTCCTAGGTTTGGTTTGGGAGATTAAAGGAAAGTTGTTGGTAATCTTCTAAGGGCTTCAAGTGGCGGATTGAAGTGTCAAGGTGAGGCTCTAAGTTTCTAGGGAGCGACTTCGAATCTTGAAGTGAATTAAGGCTCGCTAAGGTAGCAATCTTGTTCTCTTAAGTATTATAAGATTACATATTGTTGTAGCCTTACATTCTAACTAGCATGGAGTATATGTATTAAGGTTTGATAAGTGATATGAATTGTGGAAGCATATAGCCGAAATGTCATTGTTAGCCCTTTGAAATTGGAATACAATTTGGTCGATAATTAGAATCGTCGCATGTAATCTACTTGAAGATTATAGTTGTTATAATCGATTGCGGCTTTGTAACATGTTATACTTAACAACTTGGATTGAAAAGGATTAGGAAAAGATGATATGTTGTTGCACCTTAGCCGAGAATGACATTGTATTATTGGATTGTTTTGTATCATTTGTGGGGCGGAATTTTACACGTCTTGTTAGGTGTGTAATCCCCTATTGGTTACTACATTGTTGAGCCTTAAATGTGGCGTGTTTGGTTATTGAATTCGGCCTTGAAAAAGGTGGCAAAGTATGTAGAAACAAAGGAAGTGCTGTCCGATCTTCCGTAGAATTTAGTGACTTTGCACTTAGAATATTCTACGTTTGAAGTTAGAGGTTAATGGACGTATTATGGCCATTATAGGTTGAATTACTAAGTATAGCGTATTCTACTTGAAGGATGGAATATCTATCAAGGTTGAAGTACTTTGGAGCATTTTGCTACTTGTCGATAATCGTCGCGAGGTATGTGAACCTCTTCCTTCCTTTGGCATGATTCTATGTATGAAATATACATGTGGTATTATTTCATGTTCCATTCTACTCTTAGAAGTTAAGAGGTGTGTATGTGATTTACTCTATGTAAAGGTTATGTCTAACTTATCCTAAGTTCTTACCAAGTCTTATGGGGGATGTTGGTAAGAGTCGTTAGGAGGTATTTGGAGCCAAGTTGGCTTGGTTAATTTACAGCAAGAATGAGAATAAGTATCGAACAGACCATTGCAGCGTTAATAAAGGAAAATGTAATGACAATTGATTATATTAAAAATGAGTAGAATTCTCCATCTGCATAGAAACTAAGATAAGACAAAATTGTATTACAGTTTCTAGATCATGGCTGCTTTAATAAGATCGTTATAAACGAGTATAACCTATTCACAACGCGTAAAGTATATGTACTTAATTTAAAGAGTTTACATTATGAAGTTTTAAGATTATGAACCTTAAACTCTTAAAGGGTTGAGAGACTTTATTTTCAAGTAATAAAACTTGATTCTTAAAGGAAGAAATGACATGATTTAAGGGAAGTAACTTGTTTTTAAAAGATGTAAGTTACTTGAGATATAAGGTTAAGAAACTTGATTTCTAAAGTTAAGAGACTTGAAGTATTTTGAAAGTTAAGAAAAATGATTTGAAAGTATATGATACTTGGTGTTAAAAGTATAAGTCTCTTGGTTATAAAAGGAATGAATTTTTCTAAAACCATAAAGGGTTATAACGGCTTTATGGGAAGTTGGTTATAACAGCTTTATGGAAGGTTAAGAGAATGGTTTTCTCTAATAAGGTAAACGAAGAAATAACTTGAAATAAGGAAGGGCAATTTGATTTAAAGGTATCACTTGCTTAAAGTTTTAAAGTAAGGGTCACTTGATTTAGAAGCCGAGAAAATGTATTTCTAAAAGTGTAGTGACTTATGTGAAATGTAAGCAAGCCTTGTTACTACGGTTGTTAGTATCTTGGGGTTTTATATGAAAAGGAATCTTTTGAAAAGGATGGAAGTACGTAGTACTTTGGGTTAAATTCCCGGATTTGTTTTATGTAAAACGAAAAGTGCCTTGAGTATATAAAATGAAAGTCTAAAGATTTAATGAACTTGCCTATGCTTGCTTGTGATAGCTTTGTGTGCAAGTATTATATGTTTACGTTGCCGTGACTCTCATTTGGAGGGCCGGTTGTCTTGTTGTGAATTTACTTGGACGTACCGACAGTGACGGAGGCTTCCACGGGTATGCTTCCATTGTGATTGATCCTTGGACATGCTTATACGATGTGGGATTCCGGGGCATGCGACCAGGATGCGGGTTAGATTCCCGTATGGTTTTTATTACTCCTTGGACATGCTTATACGATGAGGGATTCCGGGGCATGCGACCAGGAGGCGGGTTAGATTCCCGGATTTGTTTTATTACCCATGGCCATGCTTATACGATGAGGATTAGGGCATGCGACCATGTTATGTACGACTATTACTCCATGGACTAGCTCCCCATGAAGACATGTACCCGAGATGAGGGATTCCACGGGCATGTTATGTACGATTATTACCCTATGGCCATGCTTATACGATGAGGGATTCCGGGGCATGCGACCATGTTATATACGATTATTACCCCATGGATTAGCTCTCCATGAAGTCATGTACCCGAGATGAGGGATTCCACGGGCATGAGATATATATATATATGTGTTTTATGGGTGTACGCCGACAGTGAGGTAGGATGCCACGGGCGCGTCACATGGTTATATATTACACTTACGACTGTCGGCAGTGATGGGGGATTCCACAGGGCATGGAGTATAGATATATATATGTATTGTAGGTGTGTCTGGCAAGAAGGTAGGATGCCACGGGCGCGTCACATGGTTATGTTATTCACTTATAGCCGCCGACAGTGATGGGGGATTCCACGGGCACGCTTTGATATTTGTGGGCTTGAGACCCGTATTGGGCTATGTGATGATATTTGAGGGCTTGTGTCGGTAGCCCTGTGTGACTATTGTTCATGTGTTGAAATAGTCTTTAAAAGGTAAAACTGACTTTCATTACTTTCACTTTGGCAAGGCACAATATACTGTTATTTTGGTTATCATACATGTCTCCAACTTTTATAGATCATATGATTTCACTCTGATATTTCAGTTTCACATACTTGGTAATATTTCGATCGACCTCTTCCGGGCTGCGTTCATGCCGCAGGTTTAGGTACATAGCTTGCTGATCCACACTATTTGGATCATTGTTCAGTTCTTGGAAAGCTCCATTTCTCCGGAGGCTTTGTCTTTTGGTACGATTCCCTGAGGTTGTAGGTTCATATATATTCAGGGGTATGGCGGGGCCCTGTCCCGCCATAGTTGTTATGTTAAAACTCTTAGAGGTCTGTAGTCGCATGTTGTGGGTCAGTTTGTAGAGGAAAGGAGGCAACTGCTTCGGTTATGTTTTGTTTTATATATTCAGGGAGGTAGCCTCATCGGCTAACCTGTTGATTTTATTTCTGTTGATTCTTTTGTATGAGTTTCATGTATGTTCCGCTGATTATCTCTGATGTATACCTGTAAGGGTGCCCAGGTAGGGCACCAGTCGCGGGCCCGGGATCGGGTCATGACAAAGACTAACCTATCTACAACTACATCCCCGAGCAACGTAAATGTGTCCATAACTTTCTCATGGATCTAATTTGGAGGAATACACAGGATGCCCAGAGACCTCATTCATGCCGAGCGGCAAGAGGGGTAGCCTTTCTTTCACAACAAGAAAGAATTGAATTAGCCTCGGAGAACTGAATTAACTTGATCTGAATCTCTGGAACTCACTGAAGATATGAACTCCAGAGGTTCGCTGCACGTCCTTGCTTTGCTTTTCCAATTTTTGTGTTCTGAACACTACTTTTTATGATATTTTAAATGCTTGACACAACTATATACTAACTGGTGCTCATCATTCCCAAGTTCTAAGTCATTTACGAAAGAACTCATATAATCCATATGTCCAATACTTCCCAGAACTCGGTCCAAAAATAAAAAGGCACTTACATTCATTTACATCAATCCTATTATTCAAGAAGTAATTGCCTCTTCTTATTCTTACATGGGAACCATATTCTTTTGCAGTTTCCTACCTTCACATAGTCCAGCAACATGGTATACCATAAAATGGTCACCGATTCTAACAATTAGAGCTCAAAATTTAATTAGAGGTATGGAGGAGAAAAGACTAGATAAGCTTCATTTTCTATCTTTGGGAGGAAAAGTTCAATCTCTATAACTATAGAGCAGATAAAGTGGCATAATGGAATACCAATTTGTAAGATAGATAATGTCGCAATACATTTCACAAGTTGACACCTCATCATGGTCTGAGAGGGATCTCTTTTTTTGTATCTTCTCACTACTCGTAATTATAAACAACTTTATTTCTTTTAGCACTTGTTCACTCCTTTCTTACCTATTATACTTTTCATGTCAAGACCCGAACCCGGGCCCGTGACTGGTGCCTTACCCCGGGCACCCTAGTGATACAACATCAGAGATAACCAGTGGAAAAAAATAAAACTTTAACAAGAAACAAGATATATGATCATAAAACAGGCCAACCCAACGGTTACCTTCCAATGACATACATATATACAACTCTTTCAAAACGAACAGTTTAATCCTTTTTACAAACCACCGCCCACAAAGATTACATGCACTTAAGATTTACAACAACTATGACGGACAGGGCCGCCATACCACGAATGTACAAGAACCTACAACTCAGTGGAACCCATACCAAAAGATAAGCCTCCGGAGAAACGGAGCTTCCCAAACCGCTGAACTGAGATCCTAAGAGCGAGGATCCACGACCGATGTACCTCTACCTGCGGCATGAACGCAGCCCCCCGAAGGAGGTCAGTACAACAGGTACCAAGTATGTGAAATCAGAAAATATCAGTAAATGAAATCATACTAGTCTATATAAAGCAGAGACATGTATGATAACCAAACTACGATTCACAACATAAGCGATCATGTCCGTGGACTCACGCCTCAAGTCATCACTCAAATATAACTATGGGTCTCACGCCCACAACATCAATCATGTTCGCATCACGGCGCGTGCCGGGACTGCGATCGGTGTAGACATGTCCATGATGCAACAATAATACCAATGCCCCACGGCCACATGCCCGACTCAGACGGTGTAGACACGCCCATGTGACATCAACAACAATATATCGGGTGATCAACCTCGCCGCGTGGCCATGCCCCCGGAATTCTACCTCGGTGTAGACATGTCCATGTAACCACAATAACAATATATCGGGTAATCAACCCTGCCGCATGGCCACATGCCCCCGGAATTCTACCTCGGTGTAGACATGTCCATGTAACATCGACAACAAGACAAAGAATCAAAATGGAAACATACGGTGGAATTCTCCACATCGCCAAAGACGTCCAAGTAAGTTCTCAACAAGTCAACCGGCCCTCTATCGAGAGACGCGGTAACACAGAAATACAACACTTGCACGACAAAGGCTATCATCACAAGCATAGGCAGGTTTCACAACAACAAGCATAGGCAAGTTTCACCACAACAAGCATAGGCAGGTTTCACAACAACAAGCATAGGCAAGTTATACATCACTCAAAGTACCTTCATTTTATGCCACAGTCCGGGTTTTAACCCTAAGGTACTACGTACGTTAAATCCTTTAAAAGATCTGTTTCTTTCACATAAGTCACACAATACCCGTAGTATAAAAATAGTGACTATCTTTTTAAGTAAACAAGACACTTCCCCTTTTATAAAATCAAGTAACAACATTATTTTCCAAACGTTCAAGTTTGCCTAATTTCAAATGCTCAAGTCACTTATTTTAGAAAGGTTTCATAACTCATAGTCTTAATCTCTTTTAAAACAATTGAGTAACATATGTCATACATGTGAGTAGTTTATTCTTGTTTATAACGATCTTACTACAGCAACCATGATCTAGAAAATGTAATATCATTTTGTCTCATCTTAGCTTCTATGCAGATGGAGGTTTCTACTGGTTTTAATACAACACATCATTATTCAATACATTTTCCTTTATTAACGCTGCAGTGGTCTGTCGATACACATTCTGATTTCCGAAATCAGTAAAACATTATCCCTTTAAAAACCAAGTACTCATTACTCACGAATGAGGTTTCACACAAATATCCACATTAAAACAAATAAGTTAAGTCTCTTATCTTATAAGATCAAGTCTCTTAACTTCTAACATCAGTAAACCATTTTCTTATCTACATAAAGCTGTTATAACCAACTTCCCATAAAGCCGTTATAACACTTTATGTTTAAACCAAACAAATACACTTAGCACTGTGACGTCCACCGTACTACATAGTTACACACATATCATGCTAGAACAGATAGGAAGAGGTTCACATACCTCGCGACAGTATCGATAATAAGCAAAATGCTCCAAGTACTACAACCTTGCTAGCCCTTTCCACTCCTCAAGTAGAATACGCTACTCTTAGTACTTTCACCTAAAAAGGTCACAAACGTCTATTAACTTTAAAACACAAGGTTCCATTTCTCTGAAAATTCAAAGACACCTCAACAACAGCGTAAATCTCCTCTCTATCGAGGCCGCTACCAAGCCAACTGTGGGGTTTACACGTCTAACCGGATGTGTACAATTCTACTCAGCAATACTACACAAGTCTACTGCAATACAGTCCTATGTAAATACAGTGCAGTTCTTTATTCTTCAGGTTTAAGTCAAAAGACATTGCCGCAAAGATTAAGCTTAGTTCTATATATAGTATACTTCAACTATATATTCTAACAACATGTAATTTCCAATTACAAATAGAGGACAAGATAATTACCTCGATAAGCCCATAATTATCCAAGTTAAATGTCGATCCTTAGCAACGTTTAGCTCAACTCCGGTGCTCCACCCCGCCCAAACAACCCTTAGAAGTTCTAACCAACTTCACTTAAATACTTCAACCAATCAACGAAGATTTCTTAGGGTTTGGTTTGAGACTAAAGGGACAAAAGGTAGTATTTCCGGGCTCTACGTATAGAGGTAACTTTTGGAATACAACAAGGTAAAGGCTAAGGTATTTTGGGCATTATAACAATACTTGGAGAGTATTTCTACCAAGAGGGGGGGTGTATTATACTGAAACAACTAGGCTGGGGTACCCCGGCTAGCACCTGACAGGGGAGGGAGGCTCGGCCACAAGGCCACCTGGGGGAGGGGAAGGCTTAGGGCGAGAACACACTCAAAGGGAGGAGAGGGACTCAAGACTTGGAAGATTGTTGGATGAAGAAGTCTTCAAGCTTAGGGGGGTATTTATAGGAAAACCAAAGGCCAACCAATGGCCAAGATCAAGCCATGTGCAAGGCAAGTGTAAGGCTAAGATATGCCCAAGTGCCCCTCGTCCCTACTCCTTAAAACCCTCACAAATATCTACCAAAAATATCTTCCCACTGACACCCTAAACGTCCAAGTTACGCCCCACTTGCTTAATGTGAGGGTGACATGTCACCCTCCGTTGGTCCAAAATGTTCCGCCGCCGAAAAATCCGCAAAAATACAAAGCGACATAGCGGAATTTTCCTTCGCAAGTTACGCAAAACGTTTTCAAAAACGACTCTAACCGGTGTTGTGCACAAAGGTAAATCGCCAAGGGTGCCACGGGGTGACACGTGTCGCCCCGATTCGCCTGAATATTTCGTCTTAGAAAATATCCAAAATACCGGAAATCTCAAAAACAAAGCGGGCCCACAAACCGTAGAATTTCTCCGTGGGCCCCACGTGACCATTTCCAAAATAAAATCTCAAAATTCTAATATAATTTAAGAAGCCCATATACCAAACTGGGAAACAAATTCTCATTAACGAACCTTTTCTTCACAAAAACGGAAACTTTTCCGTAAACTCACATCTTTCTTTCTTTCCAATTTTTCACCGTGCTCTCGTGACGCCCTCGCATACATACCCCGAGAATACGGGTATAACATTCTCCTCCTTAGAAACATTCGTCCGAATGTTCCTTCTCAAGCGGATATCGATGGCTCTTCTAACAAATTGCCAACGCCACAGCTTAACGCGAAAATAACACACGTACTCATCCTTCCTTACTCGTCGTGCCCTTCACGAACACTTGAACACTTCTAGTACGTACCACACTTCAGTCATCGCTTCAGTTTCCAAAACTTTGGAGTCACCACCTCAAAACTTGGTCATCTTACTAGCCGTAATATCCCCTAAGGCCATTCCCGGCCTTCACGAACGATTCTGGTCGAACCCATCCACAAACTCATACGATGGTCGTCTAAACTCGGGCCTAGCACCCTCGTGACCCTACCACCTGGCGGGACCACCCGGAACTGACCCCACCCCAAACCGGGTTACGGGTTGACCCGCAAATGGTCCTCAACCCGACCCCCAACCGCGCCAACCTCTTGTTCCCCGATCCGGAACCATCTTACCTATTCAAGCCATGAAAGCTACCACTTCCATCACACATTACCCATGGTCTTATCACACAAATGTATCCCACGTACACTACGCACTCTGATAAAGGTCAAACATAAAAATAAATCTTTTACTCAAGACGACCTTACCAGTAAGGTCTCAATCGTGAAATAATCTAAGGTTCACACCTTCCATGCCCCCCACGCTTACCCTTCCAACTAACCATGTTTTCTAACTCACAATTAACACGACGCTATTCGTACAGAGCACATAATAATGAGACCATCATAACAAGCATACCAAAACTCTAGAGGGTTAAGGATATACCTGAAGCTACCGCTCCACTCTAATCATAGGCCTTCCCTGCAGGGCGCATAACTGTAGAAGGCGATGAACCAGCCACTGATCCGGTAGGCTGAGTCGTAACATCCGTGCTACCCTTGGTCGGACAGTTCCTCGCAAAATGGCCCTGGCCGCAAAAATAACAAGCTCCCCTGGCACCACGACACTCCCCGAAATGCGGTCTACCACATCGACCACACCGAGGTAGGGTGATCGTGATCCGCCAACACCCCTACTACCTCGAAACTCAACCTCGAGCCCCGACCGCTCCGAAGACGGTGGAGGACCACTCTGTCTTGGCGGGGTGCAAAACTAGTCTCACGGCGAGGCGGTCCGCGAAAGTCGCCAAAAGACCACGATGTCTGGCCTCTTCTCGCGATCCAGTCATTCCGCCGACCTCTCCGCACTCGCATCCTGTGCATGATCCTGCGTGCGGGCAATGTCCATGCCCGACTGAAGAGCTACACCCGAACAAGCCTCGCAAGTAATCATCTAGCCGGTGACATAGCGGTGCACTCTATCCTCCATGGTTGCCACTAAAGCGGGACATACCGAGCCAAAGAATCGAACTCGACATTGTACTCCGACGATGCGCCTCGCCTCGATAACAAAAAAATCTATCGGCCGTGCCCTCTCGTCATGCGGAGGCAAGAAGTGCGTGAGAAAGCCCGAAAACTCATCCCATCTGGAGTGCATGCTCTCCCGAAAGCTCCCACGAATCAAACCAATCGATCATGTATCACGCGGCCGACGCGAACCAAAGGTCACGTACTCGGTCTCAAGCCTTGATCACCGCGTGATCCAGAATCGCCGGATGAATTCTCGCGGATCATCCTCGAGCCTCGACCCGTAAAACTCGGCGGGCTAACTCGAAAGTCAGTAGCCTCAAACTATCTCGCTCGGGGTGAAATCCACTGGTGCATCGAACTGAATCGCCAGATCCACCCTATCCTCATATCGCTACGACTCGCCAAAGAATCGGGCCATCTCTTTGTACCTATCTCATCTCGCTTCCAGTGGGACTGGAGGCTCGTGTATCATGTCTCGGCAGCCATTGCCGCGCTCTAACTCGCTGGGGTGGCGGCGCCACAAAACCCGCCGTCAAGCACAACTCGTGTCTTGTCCGGCTGCGCCTCGTACTCTCTCAGTATCTCACTAGCGGCACCTCGCCGCTTTGCCTTCTGGGCTCTGGTTGCCTGCGCGAGGCATAATCGGTAAAACGAGATACGTGGAGGGGTCCAACTTACAACACAACTCTAAGGCACGATCTCGTAATGAAGAATGGAAACTAATCCTAAATGTCCTGCCTCCTCGATTATAGATGTGGTGCACAACACATCGATAATCAAGACTCTACCAGACACGGTCAGACACCTTCCGAGGATTAATCGCGCTGATACCACTTTGTCAAGACCGAACCGGGCCGTGATCGTGCCTTACCCCGGGCACCCTAGTGATACAACATCAGAGATAACCAGCGGAAAAAAATAAAACTTTAACAAGAAACAAGATATATGATCATAAAACAGGCCAACCCAACGGTTACCTTCCAATGACATACATATATACAACTCTTTCAAAACGCACGCTTTAATCCTTTTACAAACCCCGCCCACAACAAGATTACATGCACCTAAGATTTACAATAACTATGACGGACAGGGCCTCGCCATACCCGAATGTACAAGAACCTACAACTCAGTGGAACACATACTAAAAGATAAGCCTCCGAGAAACGGAGCTTCCCAAAACGCCGAATCGAGATCCTAAGAGCGAGGATCCACGATCGATGTACCTCTACTGCGGCATGAACGCACTCCAAGGAGGTCGATGCAACAGTACCAAGTATGTGAAATCAGAAAATATCAGTAAATGAAATCATACTAGTCTATATAAAGCAGAGACATGTATGATAACCAAACTACGCCACAACATAAAAGCGATCATGTCGATCGGGGACTCACGCCTCAAGTCATCACTCAAATATAACTATGGGTCTCACGCCCACAACATCAATCATGTTCGCGTCGTGCGCATGCCCGGATTCTGCATCGGTGTAGACATGTCGTGATGCAACAATAATACCAATGCCCCATGGCCACGTGCCGGAGTGCAGACGGTGTAGACACGTCCATGTGACATCAACAACAATATCTTGGGTGATCAACCCCGCGCACGGCCACATGCCGGAATTCTACCTCGGTGTAGACATGTCCATGTAACCACAATAACAATATATCGGGTAATCAACCCTGCCGCATGGCCACATGCCCCCGGAATTCTACCTCGGTGTAGACATGTCCATGTAACATCGACAACAAGACAAAGAATCAAAATGGAAACATACGTGGAATTCTCCACAACGCCGACGCCCGAGTAAGTTCTCGACAAGTCAACCTACTCTATCGAGACGGTAACATAAAATACAACACTGCACGACAAAGGCTATCATCACAAGCATAGGTGTTTCACAACAACAAGCATAGGAAAGTTTCACCACAACAAGCATAGAGTTTTCACAACAAGCATAGGCAAGTTATACATCACTCAAAGTACCTTCATTTTATGCCAGTCGGGTTTTAACCTAAGGTACTACGACGTTAAATCCTTTAAAAGATCTGCTTTTCACATAAGTCACACAATACAGTAGTATAAAAATAGTGACTATCTTTTTAAGTAAACAAGACACTTCCTTTTATAAAATTAAGTAACAACATTATTTTCCAAACGTTCAAGTTTGCCTAATTTCAAATGCTCAAGTCACTTATTTTAGAAAGGTTTCATAACTCATAGTCTTAATCTCTTTTAAAACAATTGAGTAACATATGTCATACATGTAGTAGTTTATTCTTGTTTATAACGATCTTACTACAAAGCCATGATCTAGAAAATGTAATATCATTTTGTCTCATCTTAGCTTATGCGGATGGAGGTTTTACCGGTTTTAATACAATACATCATTATTCAATACATTTTCCTTTATTAACGCCGCAGTGGTGCTGCCGATACACATTACGATTTCCAAATCAAGAAACATTATCCCTTTAAAAACCAAGTACTCATTACTCGCGAATGAGGTTTCACACAAACATCCACATTAAAACAAATAAGTTAAGTCTCTTATCTTATAAGATCAAGTCTCTTAACTTCTAACATCAAGAAACCATTTTCTTATCTACATAAAGTCATTATAACCAACTTCCCATAAAGCCGTTATAACACTTTATGTTTAAACCAAACAAATACACTTAGCACTGACGTCCACCGCACTACATAGTTACACACATATCATGCTAGAACAGATAGGAAGAGGTTCACATACCTCGCGACGAGTATCGACAATAAGCAAAATGCTCCAAGTACTACAACCTTGCTAGCCCTTTCCACTCCTCAAGTAGAATACGCTACTCTTAGTACTTTCACCTAAAAAGGTCACAAACGTCTATTAACTTTAAAACACAAGGTTCCATTTCTACAGAAAATTGAGAAGACCTCCCAACAACAGCGTAAATCTCCTCCTCTATCGAGGCTGCCACTAAGCCAACCAGTGGGGTTTACACGTCTAACCGGACGTGTACAATTCTACTCAGCAATACTACACAAGTCTACTGCAATACAGTCCTATGTAAATACAGTGCAGTTCTTTATTCTTCAGGCTTAAGTTAAAAGACATCATAGATTAAGCTTAGTTCTATATATAGTATAATTCAAATATATATTCTAACAACATGTTATTTCCAATTACAACTAGAGGGACAAGATAAGTACCTCGATAAGCCCATAATTATCCAAGTTAAATGTCGATCCTTAGCAACGTTTAGCTCCAACTCCGGGTGCTCCACCCCGCTCCAAACAACCCTTAGAAGTTCTAACCAACTTCTACTTAAATACTTCAACCAATCAATGAAGATTTCCTTTGGGTTTCGGTTTGAGACTAAAGGGACAAAAGGTAGTATTTCCGGCTCTACGATAGAGGTAACTTTTGGAATACAACAAGGTAAAGGCTAAGGTATTTTGGGCATTATAACAATACTTGGAGAGTATTTCTACCAAGAGGGGTGTATTATACGAAACAACTAGGCTAGTGGGGTACCCAGGCTAGCACCACAAAGGGAGGGTGAGGCTCGGCCACAAGGCCACTCAAGGGGAGGGGAAGGCTTAGGACGAGAACACACTCAAAGGGAGGAGAGGACTCAAGACTGAAGATTTTGGATGAAGAAGTCTTGAAGCTTAGTGGGGTATTTATAGGAAAACCAAAGGCCAACCAATGGCCAAGATCAAGCCATGTGCAAGGCAAGTGTAAGGCCAAGATATGCCCAAGTGCCCTAGTCCCTACTCCCCAAAACCCTCACAAATATCTACCAAAAATAGCTTCCCACTCGACACCCTAAACGTCCAAGCTACGCCCACTTGCTTCCAATGTGAGGGTGACATATCACCCTCCCGCTGGTCCAAAATGTTCACGCTTCGGAAAAATCCGCAAAAATACAAAGCGACATAGCCGGAATTTTCCTTCGCAAGTTACGCAAAACGCTTCGAAAAAACGACTCTAACCGTGTTGTGCACAAAGGTAAATTCGCCAAGGGTGCCACATGGGGTGACACGTGTCGCCCCGATTCGCCGAATATTTAGTCTTCCAAAATATCCAAAATACCGGAAATCTCAAAAACAAAGCGGGCCCTACAAAATCAGAATTTCTCCCGTGGGCCCCACGTGACCATTTCCGAAAATAAAATCTCAAAATTCTAATATAATTTAAGAAGCCCATATACCAAATCTGGGAAACAAATTCTCATTAACGAACCTTTTTCTTCACAAAAAAAACCGGAAACTTTTCCATCGAAACTCACATCTTTCTTTCTTTCCAATTTTTCTGTCGTGCTCTCGTACGTACGTCCTCGCATACATACCCTGAGAATACGGGGTATAACATTTCATAATTCTAACATATTCTAGTATACATACGTAATCTCAGACATTTCTCGTGGTTCCAATCCCTGACGATATCATCCCTTAAGTGATTAATTGTTAGCTTATTCTCTTATTATGTACGTAGAAGGTTCTGAAGAGTTTCATTACTTGATGTTGACCTAGTATCTCCAAACCTGGTCATCATACTTCTATTCAAATTCTTCTACTTCCCTTATAGCTTGTCGCACTAAGTCAAGTCCGAATAACTCTGATTTTCCCTTACGGGCTACTGTCGCTTTTTTTTTTAGACGTAGCTGCAACCATAATAACTCGTTAGGGGGGATTATCCTAATGACATAGCTCTATTGCACGATCTATGAGATGAAAGAATAGAAACCAATCCTAAATTTCTGGCAGCCTCCTGCGTATAAGTATGGTGCACAACATAACCATACACAAGACTCTACTAGACACGGTCTGTAGACATTTCGAGGACTAACCGCTCTGATACCACTTTTGTCACGACCCGACCCGACGGGTCGCGACTAAGCGCCCTAGTGACGCCATTATACTAACCTGTCATGTAACCAGACTGACACTAAATACGATATAAAAATCCGGCAGCATAACGCTGCAACCATAGCACAAGTCAGAATAGGCAAGGCTGCCTTTACACACGAATAATCCTGTCTCCTGAGGAGTCACATCTAAGCAACATAATAAAATGGGCAAGCCGACAAGGCTGCCCCCACATAGTATCACATATACAAGGGAACATCTCAAAAATAGAGAAAAACAATGCAGAAGACCAAATAGGTTTACAACCCATATACGTACAATTCACAACTGTCTACAGACCTCTATGAGAAGGATAACGACATATGACGGGACAGGGCACCGTCGGGCCCCTAAATATATACATAAGTCAGAATAAAGTTCTGTACCAAAATGACAAGTTCTGAATCAATGGAGCTCTCCAAATAGCCGAACAGTAATCCTAAACTGGAGGATCACTGGCCGAGTACATGTACTGCGGGCATGAAACGCACCTCGAGAAAGGGGGTCGATGCGAAAGAATGTACCGAGTATATGAATTTAAAGTACAAGTAAATAATCATAACTGACCAAAACGTACAGGAGACAAGTAAGAGAATCAAATACCGAATCCAACTGTGCCATATATAAAAATATGAGAGTCGATTGTGCCTTATAAAAATGTGAGTCATATCAAAATCATGAATGTTTGTCCATATAATCATATATATATATATATATATACTATCCTAGGTATCTATACCCGCATCATAGATGTCTTTCCATGGAATCATCATACATATACTATCATGTGTGTCTACACCCGCATCATGGATACATATCCATGGAATAGTCATATATATACTATCATGGGTATCTATACCCGCATCATGAATACATGTCCATGGAATAATCATGTATATACTATCATGGGTATCTATACCCGCATCATGGATACATGTACATGGAATAATCATATATATACGTATAACGTGTCCCGGCCCTCTAGTGAGGGACTCGGTGAATTCTTATAATCATATCCAGCACCAATAGAGTATCATGAGTAACTATACAATTAAATCATCACTTTGACTCTTAATCAAATCATTAAAATAAACTTTTTACTGAAAAATCATAGGCACTTCTCATGACTAACATTTTTAGAAAATAGATTGTATAGAAATCATGTACGTCCGCCGTACTTTTATTAAATCATGCCAAAAAGAAAAAAGGAAGAGTTTCACATACCTTTTAGTCGAACTAGCCAACTCACTATTACAATGTGTCTCGACTAATACTTCAACCTTAATTTTTAGCCCAAAACAGTCCCTTAATCTAGGTCCTTGCTTGCTCCAAAAGCTTCATCATTCTCACCATTATTCAACTTATAATTACATGCATGTATTCTACAAGTTTAATCTATCATTCTTATATGTTTTTCTTCCCAAAATCTCATCTAATATTTTGAATTTTCTGGGGCTAATTTGCACGGTACAGTGCAGTTCTTTTCTCACTGTTTTGGTATTTTTTTTGGCTTGCAATTTGTGGGAGAATTTAGGCTAGGAAGGAGGAACAAAAGCTTCAATTTGTTGGCTATTGTTAGAGATATTTTGAATGCTCACGCAAGCGTACACATCGTTGAAAAGTAATATAGTCTGATAAGACCGAATATCATCCTCAGAGAATGGTTTCTAATTACAGTTCATTTACTTTATGTTTTGGCAATCGATATTTGAGTTGAGTTTTGTTTAACTACTAGAATAATTGCAAGAATTACTGAACTATTTATGTTTTCATCAGTTATAAATGAATTAGGGCTTCCAAAATCCTCGACTATCCACTCTATTCAATCCTTAATGCAACTAGAATGACTTCTTCTTCTACGTTAAGATAGCGGTTAACTAAACTGTCTTATATTCCGGTTAGGACATATAATCACTCAACCCCAGTGCAGAACCCTTCTATATTTCTATGATAGGATTTACCACATAGGAGGATTAAGAACAGTAAACTATAATGCTACACAAGTGTCGGGGTACTGTCGTCCACGATTTTAACCTATGTCTAGTCAATTACAGCATATGCACATCTCTCCTCTCAGTTCTTGATTCGAAATCATATATATTATGATAATTAGTGATCAATTAATTATCAAATATTCATACCAATTATTGACTAAATCTTAATCAAGTGAAGAAGAAATCAATCTACTGCATTAATTCATGAATAAAAGTTTCAAGCGATTAATAAGAAAAGCCCTAATAAAGTGTTTAGCTCCTAGTCATTGTCACGCTAAGAACTAACACAAAATTTATACATAAACTGAATTAAAAATGAAAGAAAAGAAATTACTGCGAACTAAGTCTCCAATTGTAGTCTCCCTTGTTGTCTTGTGTTGTGCTATGTTGTAGAATGACCCACCTCTCATAGCATTAATCCCTAGGGCTTAAATATGTTCCAAATTTCGTGCCCTATGGACCAATCTTCCCTTAGCCAATTCTTCTTCGGAACTGAGATTTTCTGCATCGGCACCACAGTTCTGCATAACGGCACAGCGGTGCCGAAACTCCTTGTCACGACCCAACCCCGGGCCCGCGACTGGTGCCCTACCTGGGCACCCTTACAGGTATACATCAGAGATAATCAGCGGAACATACTTAAACTCAACAAGAATAAATAACAGGTTAGCCGACAAAGCAACCTTCCTGGATACATATGAATACGTAAAACCAAAAGCAGTTACCTCTTTTTTTTCTTACAAAGCGACCCACAAGATGTTACACCCCGGAAATTCCAGGATATGTTTATAAGAACATACGTAAGAACTCGAAAATGTTAAGATTTGAGACGAGTAAAATTTATCGAAATTTTGGAAATTGTCGGAAAACGAAATATTGCGACGAACGGGAGGGCGACACGTGTCCCCCCCCCCCCCTTAGTGGCCTTGGTCGAAATTAGCATGGCCAAAATGGTCATTGACCATAGTCTTAGGATGACAATTCTTGCAAGTTGTGAGCTTGAGAGAATTGACTAAGTCAAAGGGTCCAGAAAGTCTTGATATTTTATAAGACCTCATCCAAGCCACCCATTTGTTTACATCTTGACCTCCATTGTGCTATATAATACTAGTAGTAGCAAGACAAGCTTAACACTTAGCCAAATTTTCAAGAATTTCAAGAACAACAATAAGTTGCTCTCGGGTTCAAGCTTTTTTTGAAAAGCAAAAATTTTTGTTTCTTGTTCTTTAAGCTCCACACTTTAAACCAAGGTTCATGAGTGTATTGTGAGTGTATCTCAATAGAAAAATCTCGGAAAAGGGAGTTTTCGTATTAGTCGCAAGGTGAAAACCTAGTTGCTTTCTAGGTTTTGTTTGGAAGTTTGAAGGAAATTTGTTGGTGTTGTTCTAAGGGTCTCAAGTAGCGGATTGAAGTGTCTTGAAGAGGCTCTACGTTGCTAAGGAGCGACTTCGGATTTGGAGTTGGATTAAGATTCGTTGAGGTATAATCTTGTCTCTTAAAAGTGTTACAAGATTATCTATATTGTTGTTAGCTTTACATGTTGCTAGCATGAAGTATATGTGTTGAAGTTTATAAGTATTATGGATTGCTTGTAGGCTTAAAATCCGAAATGTAATGTAAGCCATGTGAAGTTGGATTACAGTTTGGTCGTTTACTAGAATTGTCGCATGTTAATTACTTGAAGATTATAGTAGTATAATCGATTGCGACTTGATATCATGTTATGCTAACAACTTGGATTGAAATGGAAATTGGATAAGAATTGGTATTGTTGCATCTCAATGTGGCCGAAGTGGACTAGTGGTTTGTGTTAGTTTAGACTAGTTTGTTATATATTGTTGGGCGGAATTTTACATGTCTTGATTAAGCGTGTAATCCCCTATTGTTAGCTACTTTGTTGGGCCTTAAATGTGGCGTGTTTGGTTATTGAATTCGGCCTTGAAAAAGGTGACAAAGTATGTAGAAACAAAGGAAGTGCTGTCCGATTTTCCGTAGAATTTAGTGACTTTGCACTTGGAATATTCTACGTTTGAAGTAAGAAGTTAATAGACGTATTATGGTCATTATAGGTTGACATACTACATACTGCGAATTGGACTTAGCAAGTGGATTAAACCGAAGAGGTATGTGGAACTTTCTTATCTCTTGAGCATGAATAAGTTGTAAATGTATAGTACGGTGAGCGCACGAGTTTTTGTGAATCTAGTCTATTTGATATTCTTGGCTTATTTTAAGAATGTCCAAGTTGGTGGAGTTAGGGAGTTAACTCACTTGTTTAAATATTAAGGATATCTTGGTTTTCAAAAGTTAAGAGACTTTAAGTATGTTGAAAGTATTTTTGATACTTGTTTTGTTGGAAAGTTTAAGTCTCTTGGTTATAAAGAAGTATGTAAGTTGCTAATGTATAACGCTAGTATAACGACTTTATGGGAAGTTGGTTATAATAGCTTTATGGAAAGTTAATAAAAGAGTGGTTTACTCTAAGTAATATAAGTATGATAAATGACTTTATAATGAAAGGCAAATTGATTTAAAGGCATCAATTGCTTAAGGTTTTAAAAGAAAGAAGTCACTTGATTTAGAAGCCTGAAAATGTATTTTCTAAAAGGTATTGTGACTTGTCTTGAAAAGTAGTTATGACTTGATACTATGGTTATTAGTATCTTGGAAGTTTTATAGGAAAAAGAGTCATTTTAAAAGAATAGAAGTACGTAGTACTTTGGGTTAAATTCCCGGATTTTATAAAGACATGTTAGTGCCTTAAGTAAACTAAAATGAGAGTGTATATGAACAAGGATAATAAAAAGCTAGGGGATTTCTTAACTTTCTTATATATTGTATGATAAGCCGGTAGTGCTTATGTTGTGTATGATAGCCGGTTTGTGCTAGTGGTATATTATTCATTGCGGGGTCATTCCCCGTGTTTGTGGCATTTTCATATTCCGTGGATTTGCTACCCACGATGCGAGGAATACCTCATGCGAGTCCGTAAGGGCTTATGCGGGTGAAATAGTCCCATGCGGGCGGATACAGCCTATGCGAGGAATACCTCATGCGAGTCCATAAGGGCTTATGCGGATGAAATAGTCCCATGAGAGGAATACCTCATGCGGGTCCGCACGACCTATGCGGGTGAAATAGTCCCAGGAGTAGGATTGCTTAATGATACTGCGGGCGGGTGGTCCTGCTTGATCGTGAGCTTCCTATTTTATGTTGTAATCATACTCCTATTTACTCTCATTGTTAGTAAGGCACAGTGTACTGTTATATGAGTTATCATACATGTCTCCGATTTTATTTTAGACTTATGATTTCCTCTGATGCTTTCATTTTCACATATTTGGTACATGTTGTCTTGACCTCCTGGGGTGTGCGTTCATGCCGCAGGTAGAGTCTGATTCCGATCCTCGCTCTTAGGATCATTGCTCCGCTGTTGAGAAGCTCCTTTATTCCGTGAGGCTTATCCACTGGTATTGTCGGTTGTTGTACATTCAGGGTATGGCGGCCCCAATCACTTGAGTTGTTATTCTTAGAGGTCTGTAGTCACATTGTGGTCTGGGTTGTAAAGAAAAAAAAATGTATTGTCTTATTTGTATAGTTTACGGAAGGTGGCCTTATCGGCTAGCTTGTTGTTATTTTATGTTTAAGTATTTTTATCAGTTGTGTATGTTCATTTTGCTATTCTACGATGTATCGAAGGTGCCCGGTAGGGCACTAGTAGCGAGCCGAGTGGTCGTGACAAAAGTGGTATCAGGCGGTTAGTCCTCGGAAAGTGTCTGGCAGACCGTGTCTAGTAGAGTCTTGATTATCGGTGTGTTGTGCACCACATCTATAATCAGGAGGCTGCATGACATTTAGGATTGGTTTTCATTCTTCTCACTCTAAGATCGTGCGATAGAGCGGTATGGTTCGGGTCGTCTCTCCCTAACAAGTCATGTTGTTTGCAGCCTGAAACACGAGAAAGGCAGATGACGGGAAAGATTATGTGGATTGCGTATCGGGTTGGTAATGTTTGTAGTATAGTTGGTATTGGGACATACAACTATACAGAATTAGGTATGAGGGTCAGACGCGTGTTGCCTAGAATGATTTTAGATTACCAGGATTTGGTAAGGACTAAATAAATACCGGGAAGGTATGAAACAGTTAAGGAACTCTCATCAAGGTTTTACGTGTTAATTTGAGATAATTAGGTGATGATGAGTTGTGTGAGAATGTAATGGACCCTCAAGAGGGTAATTAAGGGACTTAATGGAAGACTATGTTAATAGATTGAGCTACGTAGTAGGATTTCGAGAATGGTACGGGTGAGATCCGTAAGGAGTAAGTATGGTTGTTGTGGACAAGACAACCCGATTATAGTATATTGAGAAGTTTTGTACCCGCTTTCGGGGGGACTGATAAGTTAGGCTTGGAGCATGGAAATTGTGAGCCTAGGAATGTTGATAACCACCGAGACCTTAGATATATAAGGCCTTCTCGGGTAGTAAAGAGTTAAGACATACCAAGGAAAAGAGTTAAATACGACGCCGAGTCGGGTTGGGGATCTATTAAGGGTCGCCCCATAGCTTGAAATGAAATGGGATCAGTTGGTAGTAGTCCCGCTACGTGACAGGGTCGCGAAGGTGCAAGGCCCAAGTTTAGTTAATCATTTTACGGGTTCGTAGACGTGTTCCACCGGAACCAGGTTGTGAGAGCCGGAATGGGCCTTATATTGTTTAATTTAATAACTCCAAAGAGTGGAGGTCAGAATTAGTATGGAGTTTATGTACGTATGCTAGTATAAGTTTGGAAGTACGGAAAGAGTACGACCAGTGAAAAAAAAAGAGCAACTAAGTGTAAAGAAATAAAGCATGAATCTATGAGAACCTTTCGAGGTGACTACACCCGTGAGTGTTGGGTGGTAGCCGAAATGGGTAGATAATTGCCGTGAATGATACAGTCGTTGGACCCTAGCAGACCTAGCAGAGCTATTATGACAGACATTGAGGTCATTATGAGTACGGGCTAGTTGGCCCCTTGTTATGCCAACGTTGACTGCAAAGAGAGATTGACTCGATTCCAGTTTTCTGGTAAGCTGATTATCCAGTGAAAAGGAAGAGAAGTGGTAGTAACCAGTGAATTATCCTTCCTTCTTTGGCATCATTGTTTTTCTTTTTAAGTATGTGTGACTTGTTCACTTGAGGTAAATTGACGCAGAAAGTATGTAATAATTGAATTTGGAGGAATTTATATTAAGTGTCTTTTCGAGGTACTTGGAGTTGGTTTGGTGTGGCGGTCGGGCCACGAACTTCCTGATAATTTCGTGAAAATGTACAAGGCAAGAATAAAAATAAGTAGTGTCGGCGGAAAATGAGGGCATCTTTGGTAGGTTGGAAAATCTACACGAACTTAAAGGCGATGCATGATGATTAGCTACCATCGACCGCAAGAGGACCTGTGATTAGGGTTGTGACTCGAGAAAGTTTAAGAAAGGGAGATAAGTTCTCTTCCCACGTAAAAGGGCTTAACGTATGATGGGTCATGTACCCATGTTGTTAGACGCAGGATATGACCGTAATAATAAAGGAGAATACGACTACGCCATGTAAGTTGCACGCAGATATGATTACCCCGGACTAGTGTATGCACCATTAGTAAACGATGGAAGTAAGAACATTTTGAGGAAATGTGGTAACACCTGACTATTGTCTCTACGAGCTGGGAGAGAATAATAGGATTGTTACTTGACGAGATCAAGGAAACCTCCCCCTAAATTGTGATTGACAGTAAGTCTTAGCCATGAGGCAAACAAATGAATCAAATCTAAGTTTAGTGACCAAGTTTGGTTGCTACAGAGAAAGGGAAACAGGAACCATAAGTGAGATTCTTCAATGAGCCTAGGGGTTCGATTATTTGTTTCCCAAGGTTAATGAAGTTTAGATCCCAGAGGTTGCCTAGTCTTCCGTCGTTGAAGAGGTAAGGAGGCGCGTGATGAGGATCCAAATATGATATCAGATCGAGATACGGCTCCGGAAGTGAAGAGCTGTTTGATTAGCACCGGATGAGGTGCCGTGATATGAGGATAGATTGTGTGTACGGTCGCGGACTAGTCGCAGTGTTTTAGGGAAGCATACGCTTCTTATTGCTCAAATTGTTCGGGTTGACTAAGTTGTTCGTGACCTCAGATGTATGTACGGGTAAGATGACCGGAAAAGTGGACGCGAGTTGTTGCTTAATATCAGAATAGTAGCAGTCATGGTTGAACACCGAAGCCCAGTGGCTATTACAGCGATTTAGACTCGACTTAGACATGGGCGGTATTTAATATGGATCTTGTACGGGGTGGCATCGCACTCGGAGGAAGTGCGACCGGGGTCATGGTAAATGGGTGGCGAAACCGGCCGTGTTCTTCCGTTGGGACCACTTACCCTACCGAGGTTTATACTAGCTTGTATAGCGTAGATATTGTGAGACCGCACGGGGTTCCTACGCTATGATGACATACAGATGAGCTACCATTTGATAACTTCGGAGGTTTTTCGTATGGATTAGGGACACAGGTGAGTCTCGGTGTTGATTACACCCTCGCATCGACGATCGAGCAGCGCATTATCCAGAACTCGAGGATAGGTTGCGGGCTGTGTTCTGATTTCGTAAATAGCGGGAGGTTAATTACCTCTTGTTGTGTTACGTCACGATAAATGATACCCTTCCAGCTTTTTAGATGGCCTGTGACGAGGCCTTGTATGTAGAAAGTGTAGATCGCCGGTTGGTTGGTTCGACGAGGTTGGCTTATTTGGTCCAGATTTAATTCAATGGCCGTGGATAAGGCGGCTTATCCGGAAAGATTATTTGTAAGCTTCAGAGTCACAGGTTTATGTAGATAACCGACGTTGACACGTGGGGTTCGAAGTTGACATTTAGTATGAGTATTGTTATGTGGCCTTGTGGTATTATTGGTATGTAGGGTTGTAAGGAGACTATGTCGCTATCTTTAAGCTCGACTCCAAAGAACATCTGGGACGAATGTTTTTAAGGGGAAGAATGTTACACCGGAAATTCCGTGATATGTTTATAAGAACATACGAAGAACTCTAAAATGTTAAGATTTGAGACGAGTAAAATTTATCGAAATTTTGGAAATTGTCGGAAAATGAAATATCATGATTTAACGGGAGGCGACACGTGTCCCCTGCTGGCTCTGGTCGAAATTAGCATGGCCTAAATGGTCATTGACCATAGTCTTATGATGACAAGTCTTGCAAGTTGTGAGTTTGAGAGAATCGACTAAGTCAAAGCGGTCCACAAAGTCTTGATATTTAATAAGCACTTCATCCAAGCCACCCATTTGTTTACATATCGACCTCCATCGTGCTATATAATACTAGTAGTAGCAAGACAAGCTTAAGACTTAGCCAAATTTTCAAGAATTTCAAGAACAACAATAAGTTGCTCTAAGCTTTTTGAAAAGCAAAAATTTTGTTTCTTGTTCTTTAAGCTCCACACTTTAAAACCAAGGTTCATGAGTGTATTGTGAGGTATCTCAATAGAAAATCTCGGAAAGGAGTTTTCGTATTAGTCGAAGGTGAAAACCTAGTTGCTTTCTAGGTTTTGTTTGAAGTTTTGAAGGAAATTTGTTGGTGTTGTTCTAAGTGGTCTCAAGTAGCGGATTGAAGTGTCTTGAAGAGGCTCTACATTGCTAAGGAGCGACTTCGATCTGGAGTTGGATTAAGATTCGTTGAGGTATAATCTTGTCTCTTAAAAGTTGTTACAAGATTATCTATATTGTTGTTAGCTTTATACGTTGCAGTATGAATATATGTGTTGAAGTTTATAAGTATTATGGATTGCTTTTAGCCTTAAATCGAAATGTAAATGTGTATGAAGTTGGATTACAATTTGGTCGCTTACTAGAATTGTCGTGTTAATTACTTCAAGATTATAGTAGATAATCGATCGCGACTTGATATCATGTTATGCTAACAACTTGGATTGAAATGGAAATTGGATAAGAATTGGTATTGTCGTGATCTCAATGTAATAAATTGACTAGTGGTTTGTGTTAGTTTAGACTTAGTTTGTTATATATCGCGCTGAATTTTACATGTCTTGATTAAGCCGCGTAATCCCCTATTGTTAGCCACTTTGTTGGGCCTTAAATGTATGCGGTTTGGTTATTGAATTCGGCCTTGAAAAAGGTGGCAAAGTATGTAGAAACAAAGGAAGTGCTGTCCGATTTTCCGTAGAATTTAGTGACTTTGCACTTGGAACAATCTACGTTTGAAGTAAGAAGTTAATAGACGATATGGTCATTATAGGTTGACATACTACGACGACGCTTAATCGACTTAGCAAGTGGATTAAACCGAAGAGGTATGTGGAACTTTCTATCTCTGAGCATGAATAAGTTGTAAATGTATAGTACGGTAGACGCACGAGTTTTTGATTTAATCTATTCATTTGATATCCTTGGCTTATTTTAAGAATGTCCAAGTCAAAGCGGAGTTAGTGAGTTAACTCACTTGTTTAAATATTAAGGATATCTTGGTTTTCAAAAGTTAAGAGACTTTAAGATGTTGAAAGTATTTTTGATAAAGGTTTTGTCGAAAGTTTAAGTCTCTCGTTATAAAGGAAGTATGTGTTGCTAATGTATAACGCTAGTATAACGAATTTATGGTTAGTTGGTTATAATTGGTTTTTTGAAATTTTATAAATGAGTGTTTTACTATAAGTAATATAAGTTTGATAAATGACTTGATATTGAAAGTCAAATTGATTTAAAGGCATCAATTTATTAAGTTTTAAAAGAAAGAAGTCACTGATTTAGAAGCCCGAAAATGTATTTTCTAAAAGGTATTGTGACTTGTCTTGAAAAGTAGTTATGACTTGATACTATGGTTATTAGTATCTTGGAAGTTTTATAGGAAAAGAGTCATTTTAAAAGAATAGAAGCACGAGTACTTTGGAGTTAAATTCTGATTTTATAAAGACATGTTAGTGCCTTAAGTAAACTAAAATGCAGAGTGTATATGAACAAAGATAATAAGGTTAGTGATTTCTTAACTTGCTTATATATTGTATATGATGTTTGAGTGCTTATGTTGTGTATGATAGCCGGTTTGTGCTAGTGGTATATTATTCATTGCGGTCATTCCGGGTTTGTGGCATTTGCATATTCGTGGATTTGCTACCCACGACGAGGAATACCTCACGCGAGTCCGTATGGCTTATGCGGTGAAATAGTCCCACGCGGCGGATACATCCTATGCGAGGAATACCTCACGCGAGTCCGTAGCGGCTTACGCGGGTGAAATAGTCCCATGCGAGGAATACCACGCGGGTCCGCACGACCCATGCGGGTGAAATAGTCCTGTGAGTAGGATTGAATGACATCGCGGGCGTGGTCCCGCTGATCGTGAGCTTCCCATTTATGTTGTAATCATACTCCTATTTACTCATTGTTAGTAAGGCACAATGATCGTTATACGAGTTATCATACATGTCTCCGATTTTATTTTAGACTTATGATTTCACCACAGATTTCGCTTCACATATTTGGTACACGTTGTAATCGACTCCTTCGGGGCCGCGTTTACGCCGCAGTAGAGTATGTGTTGTCGATCCTCGCTCTTAGGATCACTGTCAAATCGTGAGAAGCTCCTTTATTCCGAGGCTTATCCTCGTATTGCTTGTTATACATTCGTGGTATGGCGGGGCCGCCCCGCCAGAGTTGTTATTCTAGAGGTCTGTAGTCACATTGTGGTCCGGTTGTAAAGAAACAAAAATGTACCGCCTTATTTGTATAGTTTACTAAGTTGTGGCCTTATCGGCTAGCTTGTTGTTATTTTATGTTTAAGTATTTTTATCAGTGTATGTCTACCGCTATTCTCTCGATGTATACCTAAAGTGGTGCTGTAGGCACCGTCATGGGCCCGGTCGGTCGTGACAAAAGATATGACTACGCACTTTCTAAGAGTTTTGACTGTGAATAATCGTGGACGGGACAGGGTTCGCCATACCCCCGAATGTACAAAAATCTACAACCTCAGGAACTCATCAAAATACAAAGCTTCTCCAAATAATGGAGCTTCAATCAAATTAATAAAGGATCCTAAGAACGAGGATCATCAAGCTTATGTGACTTCAACTCGCAGATAAACGCAACCCCTCAAGGAGGTCAAGCATTTAAATATATTTGGCCAAGTATGTGAAACTTAAAATATCAGAATGAAATCATGTCAGCTATATAAAACAGAGATATGTATGATAACCAAACTACAAAGACATAATATATGTTATGTCAAGTCGTGGACGCATGCCCTCAAAGTCATTACTCAAATATAAATACGGGTCTCACGCCCATAATATCAATCATGCCCGAATTCTTCTTCATCACAGCCATCTACATGATATAATATAACAACAATATGTATACATGAACACCGTGTCCACTTGTGTCATAAAACGAACGCTAAGTAGAAAGCGAACTACCAGATCCACCTCAGATCATAAATCTGACCGTGGCGTACGAAAGCCAACTACTGTGATTCACTTATACAACAATCGACTGTGGTGGGTACGAAAGCCAACTACTGGGATCCACCGCCACGAGATATGACCGGGGCAGTGCGAAAGCTTATATACCAAAGTCTACCACTAAATCGTGCTATAGAACCGACGGGGCAAGTATTTAAAGCCAACTACTGCACTATCTCGCACCACTTACCGGGCGCCTTTAAGCTAACTACTGCACCATCTTATGCCACTAAACCTCATGGAGAGCTAGTCCATGGAATAATATAAACAAACTGAATTCACCTCAAAGTACTACGTACTTCCATTCTTTTCAAAAGACTCATTTTTCATATAAAACCCCAAGATACTAACACCGTAGTATCAAGGCTTGTCTACATTTCAAAAAGTCACTACACTTTTAGAAATACATTTTTAGGCTTCTAAACTGCTGACCTTACTTTAAAACTTTAAGCAATCATGCCTTTAAATCAAATTGCACTTCCTTATTTCAAGTCATTAATCTTTGTTTACATTACTAGAGAAAACCATTCCTTTAACCTTCCATAAAGTTGTTATAACTAACTTTCCATAAAGCGCTATACTAACTTTATGCTTTAGTAACTAAGACATCTTTAACCTTCATAAAGCCATTATAACTAACTTCCCATAAAGCCGTTATAACTCTTTATGTCTTAGACTAATTCATTCTTTTATAACCAAGAGACTTATATTTTCAACCAAGTTACATAACTTTCAAAATACTTCAAGTCTCTTAACTTTAGAAATCAGTTTCTTAACTTAGAATATCAAGTCTCTTTAACTTAGAATATCAAGTTTCTAACTTAGAATATCAAGTTATCAATACTTTTTCCAAATCAAGTATTCTACACTTTTCAAGTCAAGTAACATATACTTCTTTGAAAACGAAGTTACTACACTTTCAAAATCCATACAAAGATACCAAAATGAAACCGAAGTTCATTTAAAACACGTGACGCTCACCAGACTATACATTTCATAAGATTCAAGCTCAAGAGATAAGAAAAGTTTCACAAACCTCTTCGCTTAATCCACTTGCTAACATGAATTTGCCGTCAGAGAATGCCAACCTATAATAACCATAATACGCCTATCAATTTCTAGCTTTCAACGAGACTATTTCTAAGTATAAGACCATTATTCTAATGGAAAATCGCAAGACTTCCTTTGTTTCTACGCATTTTTCCACCTTTTCAAGGCCTATAACCAAGAGGATTCTTTTTCTAAGTATAAGGATCTATAACCAAGAGACTTATACTTTCAAATCAAGTTACATAGCTTTCAAAATACTTCAAGTCTCTTAACTTTAGAAACCAAGTTTCTTAACTTAGAATATCAATCCTCTTTTCTTTAAGAAAATAAATTTCGTATACATATGTTTTTTCCGAATCAAGTATTCTATACTTTTAAATCAAGTCATTCCTTCCTTTAAAAATCAAGTCCATAACTTGAAAATAAAGTCTCTAACCTTTTTAGAATTCAAGGCTCATAGTCTTAAAACTTCATACGTAAACTCTTTAATTCAAGAATATATACTTTATGTTGGTGAATAGATTATACTTATTTATAACCATCTTATTAAATCACCATGATCTAGAAAATGTAATACAATTTGTCTTATCCTAGCTTCTATGCAGATGGAGATTCTACTCATTTTAGTTTAATCGATTGTCGATACATTTTCTTTTATTAGCGCGCAGTTGGCTTGTTCGATACTTCCTCCTCTTTCGCAGGCATAACTTAGCAAAGTCAACTTGACTCCAAATACTTACTAACGACTCTTACCAACATCCCTATAAGACTTGGTAAGAACTTAGGATAACTTAGACGTAACTTTTACATAGCGTAAGTCAACATACATACCTCTTAACTTCTAAGAGTGTATGGATCATGAAATAATACCACATGTATATTTCATACATAGAATCATGTCAAAAGAAGGAAGAGGTTCACATACCTCGCGATTACTATCGACAAGTAGCAAAATGCTCCAAAGTACTATAACCTTAATAGCTTTTCCACCCTTCAAGCAGAATACTCATTCGTAGTACTTCAACCTATAAGTGGTCATAATATGTCTATTAACCTCTAGCTTCAAACGTAGAATATTCTAAGTGTAAAGTCACCAAATTTCTCTACGGAAAATCTGACAACACTACTTTGTTTTCTACATACTTTTCCACCTTTTCAAGTGCCCGGTAATCACAACCAACATGCCACATTTAAGGCCTCCAATACAACAACCAATCAAAGGGGATTACACGCCTTACAATACGTGCGGTAAAATTTTGCCCTACGATTCATAATGAAGTAGTTTAATATCCAAAGCCATTCCCTGGCTACATCATATACAATAACACAAAGTCCTTTCCAATTCTTTTTCAATCCAAGTTCTTAGTTCTAATATTACGTTATATAGTCATAAAAACAACTTCAAATAACTATAATTCCTTCTTTATATAACATAATGACAACTAAACTAGTAGAACCAAATTGAATTACAATCTTAAGTATTAAACATGCTAGTTTAGGATTGTAGTTCCAATAGCCAATACACTTATCAAAACTTCATACTATATACCTCATGCTTGCTAATATCCATAAAGCTACAATAACAATAAGTAATCTTAATTACTAAACGACAAGAATCAAGTTACCTTTATAAGCCCTTATAAATTTCAAGATTCAAAGTCAGCTTCCTTAGCAATTCTTAGCTCCCTTTCCTTTACGATCCAACCGGGCTATTTGAAGCCTTTAGAAGTTCACAACCAACTTCTCCTTCCATTTCCAATCCAAAACTATGAAAACGACTTAAGTTTTCGCCATTGCGACCAACGCGGAAAACGCCTCGCGCTTTTTCCGAGATCTTCTATTGATATATCCTTACAATACCCTTTAGGACCTTAAGTTAAAGTCTTGTGAATAAAGAACCAAAATTACAAAAAATCAGGTGGAACTATCGACAGCTTCGAGAGCACTAAGTGCTTGCGGTAATGTCTCTAGCAAATTTTTCTAAGCTGTCAAGACTTGGTCTCGCACTCAGCCAGAAGGTATATATAATACAATGGGAGGGCTTAGATCATAACAACACTTGTGTGGCTTGATGGATGAGAGATTAAATAATTAACCAATTGGACAAGTCGACTTCGGGTCAATTTTCTCAAGCTTAAAGACTTGTTCATCCACAATGGTCAATGACCATTTTACCTCTGCAACTTTTCATCCAGCACCACGTGGGGGTGTCACGGTCGCCCTCCTATTCGCCCATAAAATTTTCAGAATCTCGTGGGCCCCACTTAAACGTAGTATTTCTGTGGGCCCCACGTGACCAACCGTGAAAAATAAATTTCCATAATGTTAATACCTTCTATATTCTCAAATAATGCATTTGAGAATCCACTTCATCAACAAACATTTTTCTTCATAAAAAGCCTTCATATTAGGCTATCCGACATAATGGAATGGTAGTTTTTGTTATAATGCTTAGAAACTCACGCAAGAGGCAATTAATCCTCCTGTATCTCTCTGACCAATAAACAGTTAAAAGCCCGCAACCTCCATCTCCGCGCTCGGATAGTACGCTTATGCCTCAGTTCCGTCCGCTCGAGAAATGCAACATCAAACTCACTCGTGGTCCCTTTAATCTCTTATGGAAAATCCTGCAAGCTAGCGTAAATCGAGCTCATCCGTCTGACATCATAATGTAGGAACTCCGTGCGCTTCTCTCACAAATCTTTCCTCGCTATATACTTCTAGCATCATTGTCACATCGCTTTTTACATAACTCTTTTCCCACTCGCTATTCTAAAATACAATAACTCTAAGCAATACGCAATGACGTGGACGTCAAAGATCTTAATTCTCCGCCACACAACTATCGTTTCAATAACCCGGGTACACATAATTCCCATAGTAATGTGAAACTATCCTTTTTATTGGGGAAAAAGTTTGATCTCCCTTTCATAATCTTGATCATCAAGTGCTACATAATAATCGTAGCAGATTTTCAAAACCTACTAAAAATGTCTTCTGCTTTCTTCGCCAAAGACTAGTACTTATCTTATTCTGCTTCGCACATTTTCCTGAAATTATTCGAAATGTCGTCCGCCTGACCGCCACACTTAAACTAATCCAAGTACCTCCAAGGGCACTTTAACATAAAATCCTTCAATAAATCGCACGCCTTATCTCCGCCCCTTAACGTTCAAATTCAAATCAATCATTTCAATAAATAAGTCACATAGACGCATACCATGTCAAAGAAGGATGAATAACTTATAATACTGGGTCAGCTTCCATTCTTCAACGATAACCGGCCAC